>LWMJ02000321.1:36325-47528 GCA_001693035.2 Taenia asiatica
TTAGAATTAAAATATGAATGGTATCAGAACCATTCGCATTTATCAGCACTCCACGTGGAACAGTTGCGTGATGCAAACTGCCTAAGAAGTCGTCGTTTACATTAAGCTGGTAATGGTTTCTGGAGATGATATAACCTACCAAGTCTGAGGCGATTTCCTATTGGCTTCAAATTTCCCTTTACTTCACTGAAGAGGATATTGTCTGCCAATCACACTGATGATTAAAGAAGTATCGCTACTGATGCAGCCTCGAACAGGCGTTATCAAAAAGGTAGGATTCTGCCGAACACGGTCATTTACAAACAGATTGGGGGAAAGATGAGATTGACCTATCAGCATAACAATTATATTCGAAAAGAATACAATCTCTTTAGTATTTTACAAGGTTAAAATGTGGTTAAGATAATCAAAAATACATGAAAACTACTCATGTATGCGAAATTAGAAGGCAGCATGAAAAATAAAAGACAAGCTGTTGACGAGAGGTATGTGCAATTGTTCAATAAAGAAAACTTAAGATGATAGCATAGTTTGTCCTGTTGCAATTTGGAAACCCTTCTCAAGCGGGGAAAATGGGTGCTTGCTGTAATGCTATTTCATCCTATTCCCAATAACTTGACATCCAAATCTCCCAAATGCTACTTGATTTGCAGTCCTTGTTAATAGCAATCCTGCCTTTACGCCAATATTCGTATGGCAGGCTGAATACAATTAATGAATCCTCAAGATAAGGCTCTAAGCTATCAATGCCCGCAATGCTAATGTGGGTGTTAAAAATTATCTACTGCAAAAGCACATGTTCATTGCTATCAATCAGTGCATCTATCACACTGCTATTCATCCTGGTTTGGCTGTAAATTGGTAAAAATTGGATTTTGCCTATCTCTCGTGCGGTTATAGGGTAGATTTCACCACAATGTTTACTAATTTCTTCAAGAAGGCCTTGAGGCTTGTCGTTTTGATATCTGGTGTAACATGTCAGCTGTCAACGGATGTTACAAGGGCATTCACCTTGAGTTTGAATTCGTTAATAAGGGGTAGATGTTTTGCAAGCTAAATAAAAACAGTCTTGCTGCTTTGCTTAATGAAACAATAAGGATAAATTGCATATTTTATTGTAACGCTTGGCATAAGCCTCAGAAACCCGTTTTGCGTTAAGCCACAGAGCCCTGATAGACCCGATTTACTCAGGTTGTAATGCATATAATAGGGCATGAATATTTGCTCCGAGATATATCAAGCTAATTGGCGTATTTAGCTATTTCTGCACGCTTTCTACACATTCACAACCTGTTTAAATTATCCTGATGTCTGGCACAGGCAATTAAATTACTTTGCCACTTCGATTGTTTTTGAATACTGTAGATGTCTTCAATAATATGAGCATACATNTAAAAACAGTCTTGCTGCTTTGCTTAATGAAACAATAAGGATAAATTGCATATTTTATTGTAACGCTTGGCATAAGCCTCAGAAACCCGTTTTGCGTTAAGCCACAGAGCCCTGATAGACCCGATTTACTCAGGTTGTAATGCATATAATAGGGCATGAATATTTGCTCCGAGATATATCAAGCTAATTGGCGTATTTAGCTATTTCTGCACGCTTTCTACACATTCACAACCTGTTTAAATTATCCTGATGTCTGGCACAGGCTATTAAATTACTTTGCCACTTCGATTGTTTTTGAATACTGTAGATGTCTTCAATAATATGAGCTTACATAAAGGAACCTAAGTGCTTACAGCAACGATAAGTGGATCAGTGTAAGATCGGAGTGGCTTGAGTCTGTGGACTTGTCAGTATGCCACACTTATTGTGTTATCGTCTAAAGGTACACTGCACCATCGGAAATTCATTGCTGTTGGCATCTACCAGTATTTCCTCTTCCTTAGCAATCTAGTTTAACTTAAGCATTCATAGACAATGATTGTAGGTTTTAAAAGCGATCCTGCAGCTACTACCATTCGTTCAAAAATTTCTGTCACTTACACAGCAGCTTTTAGCTTCCTTAGTTATCATTTTAAGTCACATGAACTGATTAACCAATCACACTGCCAAAGCCCGATTGACTGTCACATGTAAGCACTTATAGCTTTACTGAAGACCACTGTGATTTCAGTTTAGATGTCCACATCTTAGGTATGCATTTGTTCCCTTGATGTTTATTTTTTTATTTCTTATTAGCATTGTCTCTTTGTGCTGTGACCCACACTTTAAGTGGAATTAGTATTTTAAAGCGAAACGTTGTTCTCTATGCATAACTGTTGCAGTAGAAGCGCAAATTTTCTCATAGATAAATCATGCTTTTAGGTGGTCACAATTTTAAGTTTTCTAAACTTGTTGCACAAATAACTTCGCGAAGAAAGCCGTTTGTATCTGGCTAAGACAGCTTATCACTGTAGATGACACTTCATTTAACGAGATTTAAGTAAACATGGCTGGCAACCCAACCAAAACAGCAGTTACACTGCATTCCCTTTAAGCGCTATAACAATGTACGCCGACGGATTCTGGCCTACTTTTTAAGGAGCCAAACCATTCAAAGAAACTGAAAACTAAAGTTTAAATTCTATCTCGAATTTGCATTTTGCTTCACCTAACAAATTCAAATATGCGGTATTCTGGATTGAGTTCTTGATGGAAACCCATTAAATTCCCTCGGAAGTTATTTCAACACAGATGTATAGAAGCAACAAAGCTTCACTGTTTGTATGAAGACACAAGGAAAGCACATCCACCTTCGGGCAATTTTTAGGTCATTGTAACATCAGGACGAGAATCAACCCTTCAGATCATTCACTTGCGCGAAAATTCTGATTGTAGTTGACGTTTGCATAAATTGAACCCTTCCAACATTGGCTAGAATACCAAGCATACTGCGTAGTACGGATCTAAATCGGGTTGTTGACAAGCCATCGGAACCACCGGACGAAACGAAATGTCGGTAGTGTGAACAATTGATGCAGACCTTAATGCGGTGTAGTTTGTATGAAATTTTTAGGAAGATCAGCAAAGAGATTTCTATGTAACTGCTATACTTAGAGAATGCTTTTTTCACTACTATAATTAGGACAAAGATTACCAAATATTCCTATGCGTGTAGCCATTTCATTTAGGGAGCAGATATTTTACATCTAAAACCACCGAGCAAGCATAGATCGGAGCTAGAAAGCGCATAAACAGTGGCGCATTTTAGGTTAGCGCACTCAGTCTGTAAAATGGCGTGCCCATTATATTTAAAAACAAAGTGCGACCCGAGATGTGTAGAGATCATATGCACAATGGGCTACGTGATGCAAATTAAGTAACGCTTTATTTAGACCTCAAGAAAATTCGCCCCTTTAGGTGGCAGCGAAATCTCATTGTGAAAAATTGGTGTAGCTTAAAACTAATGTGTGCTTCACTTCACGGAGAGACAGTGAAGTTGGTTGTGAGTTTCGAGAAAAGGAACGCTTAAAGTGGAGAAGTCCGAGCAACTTCTAGTGAGTATACGGGAATTCTATTGCTTGGATTGAGGCAAATAAATTCTTATTTTCACTTGGTCCATGGACCACACTTCACCTTCTTACACTTTGCTTCCATTTCTAGGTTAAGTTACCATAAGCGTAAGTGATGTGAACATGCAGGAGAGGCTTGGCGTTGTAGAGAGAAAGGTACTTAAATCTTCTTTCTTTATAAGACTTGATGTGCCGTATTTCATTTTCCTACCACTTGTAACAAGTACCAAAATAATTAACTTCGATTAAGTTTAAACAAGCTTGAATCTTACTGCCCTCGCGCGTTTAATTTTGCATGATTTTAACAGACAGACGCCTTTTTCTTTTCCAAGACTTGTTGACAGCCAAAACCCCTTTTTAATCGGTTTCGCCAATCGTGAAGCGATGAAGTGGCAAATCACTCCCCATTTACTTGTTTTCTCTAATTCTCCTGCCCATTTTGAAATATTTAAGAAAAACCAAATTTTACAAGTAAAATTTTGGGCGATTTCAAGTTCATTTTAATATCCTACAACTATGTCATAAATACTGTGCATAACCTGACTGGACAGCTGCACTGCAAATGGAGGGATCAAGTTCGCGGATATTGCATTCACTATTTGTGGAGAGTTCAAAATGCTTACAGCTGCAAAGCTTTTTGTGCATTTCAGATATGATAATGGTCATTTTGCTCGCTTCAACCACGTCTACAAACGCAATTTTGCTCCCTTATGCGACCATATTCCTCTTCAACAAAGGGTAATTCGCATTCGCTTGGTCAACATCAATGCATTATAAGTTTGGTCGACGTGATAAAACAGCTCTAAATGCATGGGTTTCACGTAGAACATCCAATGGATATTCCGAAAATTGCATTTATTTTGCCACTTTTTGTGGGTAATTCACAAAGCGTTTGCGATTGTATTCATAGTTGTTAAATGGATGAACGAATGTAATCGAACATGCCTCTTTCCTGTTGACAAGGGCTACCCCAAAACACACCATTGACTACGTATTTGCAAACGACAGTCGGTCTGCACTCAAAACGATTGCCGCTCAAACGCAATGGAAGTGTAAGTAAGATTTGTTTGTACAATTTTTAAAACTTACAGTAATGGTAAGTGTAAACAAATAACTTTTCATTCTTTAATATCGCTTCTTATGTGTCCATTTCAGGAATCACACATGAATTTTATCGCACTTGCAAACTATTTATCAAACCAACAAGTCAGCACTTCCGATGGTCTCGACGTCTTTTCAGTAACCCGAGAAGCCCACAGTCCTGCAACTTGTTCGCCTTTAATTAAGTATGTGTTTTGTTTCCATTACCACATTAATAATGCGCTGCCAGAAATGAAAACATTTAAGGTGAAAGAAGGAGAGCAGCAAATAATAAGGAAATGCGTGTGGCGAAATGGATCCGCATTCATTTATCGAATTTGTTTTGTGTATCTCTAAATATTCATCTTCCACAAATGCGGTGTTGATATCTTTTAGACAGTGGTCGGAGTGACAAAGCACAATATGCATAATTATGTCGTCTCCATCGCAAAGAGCAAATGACATGGTCTGTTACAGGTGGACTCCAAAATTTTGCAATCAACGATGCGATACATGTTCGGGAAAGTATAGGTTGAAGGAGGTTCTGCAGAATTAATTGCACTTTTATGCACTTTGGTATTTCCCAAAGTTCCGTTTATAACGAAATTAAGATTATGGAAGCAGGTTTGCTATTCTTTATTTTGGGAAGTCGGTTTGTGAATGGGGACAATGATACTGACAGGAATCAGAAGCTTTTTTGTAGCTGGAACACACTTACTAAAATGTCAACAATTTAAGCCTATCATTTAGACAAAAATAATGATAACATTAATTTCGAGGCAAAGATTATGGTGTCTTCAGAGAACCATGTAGTGGCGTTCACATTACAGTGGCATAATTTATTTAATTTAATCTTAGCACTGCTTTTGGATGCATCCTAACATTGAGAAGCATTTATTGAACACAAATTAGAGGAGTAAGACCACGTCATCATGTCCCATGATAGTTAAGAATTCAAACACACATATACCGAAACCTTTATTTACCCAAATCACGATTATTAGCAAACAAGGCGCTGCCAAATCACCCTGACCCTTATAAGGCATGAGGATTAAAGAGAAGGAGACGAGCGAGGAAACTGCCATATCGATGACGGCTACTGCTAGCTCCTTCTTTTGTAGTGGCGATATGGAATCTAAAAGTAATCCAAACCGCCAAATTTACCTCATCTCTACTGCAAGCGAATGCCCCATCTTCTAAATTAGTCGTCAGCCTAATCCCAGACATCGAACTAGCACAGCATTGCGTACTTTACCCTAACTAGTTTTAGGAGAGGACAGTCAGATATTTGCTAATGGCTTTGTCCGTAACCACTAGAAATTTGGGTTAAGTTGATCATGAGCCAGCTAAGAACTTACCATTTCTGGCTGATTGAATCCACTTCAGACACGGATTCGACCACCCGTTTTGGCAGAAAAGCTCTAGTGTGTATGCATCAAATCGCTCAGGCGTCTGGACAAGCTCGCATCAATGAGGCATAATGAGCTGCTTACGGTCTCGTAATGCGACATTCTCAACCGACGTTCGAAATCTGCCTCTGGATGTTATGCTTCAAATTCAGCTGACGCCATCGTTTTTGAAGTTTATCTAATTTAAACCTTCTCAGATTCACTTTCTGGAATTCTATGTAACGCTCAAGACTGCTTACACAGCAAGCGCTAAGGTAAACATTTAGCTGAGATAGCGATCCAATGCACAAATTAATACAAAGATGGGCCACAAGGCGTTCCGAGAAGAAGAAAGAGCATGGTAGAGCGTTTGCAAAGGCAAAAGAGGATGCCCTACTCTGCAATGGTCCTAGCATTACTGAAATGCGAGTCGAGTACCCAACGAAGACAGAGGAGAAAGGAAAAGTTTGCTGCCCTTGACATGACTAGACACTTCAGGAGCTAACGAATAGCGAAAGGGTTCATATTGAGGACAGAACAAAGTCGAAGCGGCTTTTCATAGTTTAAGGGCATAAGTGGTTGGGCACTGTGGCAAACTCCTAAGACCACAAACAGTTTATGTCTACTTACTAGTATGCATTCACTCGAATTCCTTCAAACAGAAATCTTAGACCAGACATCAAAACAGTTAAATCATTGCAAAGTTTCGAGGTTAGCTGTCAAGCTGCGCGTGCAAAGCGTGAGTAAAGAAAGGGACGATGAAACCAGAATTAAGGCATGACGAAGCCGAGGGTGTCGTTTAAATGGAAAATATAGTTGCCTGTTTAAAGTTGTTTGATTCATTTCAGACTAGAATGATGGAAGTGAGAGGTTTGGGGAGAGGGTGGGGGTGAAGGGTGGTATTGATATTGGTGGCGAAGACGTATTATTAAAGAGGAGAGGGAGGAAGCGAAAGGCAAATAAATAAATAAGTAAGTAAAGGAATGAATGAATGTGCGAGGAAAAGAAGGAAAGAAAGACACAAGTGTTGGTAAAGAGTGGACTGCAACCGCTACGCGGCTACTTCTGTTAGCCGTCAACGTAGTGTCGAGCTCAAATCGGCTACTAGGCGGGCTTGGGAGGAAACAAGCCACTCAAACAACTCCATTTCAGCAATTTGCTTCGTGGTCTATGTACATTGTGGAGGTTCATCATATGTTAACATCTTACATTTAATCTCTTGCCGAGGCACCGCCAATGAGTAGTATCGCACCCGAGTTAAGAAAACACTTTAATAATAAAAAGAGTGTAGTTGACACTAATTTAAAAACCTTGTTTTGCATTGAGAACGTGTTTGAAGGGTCTAAGACCACTGCGTCACCTCTCAATGCGGTGTTATTTTAGGCCAAATCTGTCAAAGTGAGTATAAATCACCTGCAGCGGGGATGCATGTCAGTGAGCAAAGCTCTTCATCGTGACCATGTCATCAGTTCGACTCTCTCATTTCGACGCAGCACATCATGACAGCGGTTTGTTTAGTCTGCCTCCGACAGTTCAGATTCCATAGCCAGCTTCAGAGCCATTTCAAATTGGAGCACATAGGCAAGCACTTTTAATGCCCCCTTTTATGATCCTTACTAATTTGGCCTTCATAATTCGATGGTTCTTTAGTTTGGCCTACGCACCTGTTGGATGAACTTCCTTCCCTTGCAGAATTGGGACGGTTTGCGTGCATCCCTTGCAGACGCTGCTATCACACCTATTCTTGTCTCCTCTTCCACAGGCTCACCTGTCACGATGGCAAGTTTCCTCACATTTCTTGTTTTGGATTACGACCTTTAATTTGAGGGCAATGCGTAAAACTTTGTTTACTTGGGATGCTAGGTAGTGACTAGGACAACGGATAAATTTGTGAGATGGATGCACATTTAATCAGGCCTGTTCGAGAAAGAGAGGTATTTGTTCCATTTTAGGGCAATCAATTTGCCTGAATGAAAGATCTACACTGATGGACTACTTTTTCGGTCTGTGTGTGGAGTCGCAACAACGGCGTGAGTTGATCTGATCTTACGATAAAAGGTACATTAAATCATGTAAAAGACGATGGGCCTTTCTCTGTAGAATTTCACCTTGCTTCCTATGTGCCCGGGTTCTCTCCTGCCTCAGCGGTACTAACATTTGGTGAGCAAACCTAATAACCCTCTTCACTTAGTTTGAAAATGCTTCAACTGTATTTGCCTGTGACGTGTATTCCCTCCTGTTTTAGTTCCGTGTGGGTTCTCTTTCTGTCCAAATTGTTTCAGCCTTGACTGTGTGAGAGCGAACCTTCCTCTGCTTACCAACGGATCATACTGAGGCGAAGACGACACCACGAGAAGGTGGATGTTTGGTGGATCAAAATCACTCCCACTCTGACAGCATTTGACGCAAATGATGCGTAAGGAAAAGGATCCCAAGCTCCCATTTTTATTCACTTCGAGGAGGTTCGGGTGCCGATGCGCCTCCACTTCCGTTGTCATTCCGTGTGTATGAGGGTATGGAGGAGAAAGTGTTGCATGCACTAGTCTTTAAAGCCCCTCCGCATAAAACTCATTCACCTCAGCCTTTTCACCCAAAACAATCCCTAAATTGATGAGTACATCACAAAAGTGTGGAGGATTCCCTATTGACTATTCCAGATCCGCTGATGGGCTGGACGCAAGTTCAGTGGCTGTGGATAGCATTATCTACAGATGGGACGAGGTCATCCACACTTCAAAGGGACTAGGCGACTGCAACGGATTCGACTGGATTGACAGCAGTTACGCGTACCTAGAATAGGTCGAACCCTTCCAACCTCACAAATGTCAACAGCTCTACACTTCAATCACGTGCCTGACCAATGGAGGCGACGTGCACATGAGCACTGTAACATTTAGTCGAGAAAGCCTTAAATTGAGACATATTCATGACGCGCGACCAATCCAACAGCATTGTCAGAAGAGTCGATGCAGCATCGAGCAGATAATAACGTGTTGTTAGGTTGACAAACGAAGCTAAAATTAATGCAGGAATGCAGAAATAATAAGTGAACGAAGCAAATACAACGATGAATGACAAACGATGGATAGCTTGTGGACACGAGACGAATTGATGTGAGGTAAATTAGTACTATGGTACGATCAAAAGTAAATTGGGGAGCTATAAAAGCTTACAAAATTATGGGGAAAGAAGAAGAGAGACATTACTTAAAACCCAGGCATCCGCAAATCCAATTCCGTGTCAATGGCCAAGGTTCGATTAAGGCTCCGCTCCATTTCCATCTACAATGCTTCCATGGCACAGAAAAGGAGCCAATGGGAACAGTTAAAACAAAATGTTACGCGAGACATTTACCCGACTATGCGACGATTAAAAAAAAGGAAGTTAGCAGTGTGCATTCGATAAAGAGCTACTACTTGATACTACACCGATAGATCTGTCGTACTCATGTCTATGCAGGTGTTGGAGAGGGCAGGTTAGGTAGGTAGGGCGGGTCGGAGGTTGGGAGTGGGATGTAGTAAGGCTTGTAGCGATGGTTGTGATGGCTCAGTTGACAGTGAGGAGGAGGGAGAGGGTTGTAGACTTTGTTGTGGATTGAGTGATTCTCAGTGGCCCCAAAAGAGGGCTTCAAGGCGAGTGTGTCGGGACGATGTGGTTGTCTCACGGAGACGATCTTCTGACCGACGCCTAATGCTTAGTCAGCTGAACGGAAGCTGTCGATGGGTGAGTGAAGAACAGCAACAGCAACAACAACAACAACAACAACGATAACAGCCCTCTCTCCTTCATTTCGCCGGTTCCTCACCCACTCAAATCCTTCCACTCTAGCTGTCTCATTCACGCCCCACCTCCACCTCTTTCTACTCAGTCCTGCGCACCAACTTACTCTCCACCTTCCTTCCTACCTACCTACCTACATACCTACCTACCTACCACTACCCCTCATCTCTGCACTCCCTACACCCACTTAGGCATTAAGGCAAACCGACACCCAACTGGCAGCCAGTCGATCAACACATCCAGTGGCCAACACAACAATCTGCCTTGTAGTGTGGGTGGTGTGGTGGCCCTCAAGGGGGCCGTTATCACGTTCATGGTTGCACACTCTGTGCGATGCAGAGGCGGAGGCAGAGGCAGGCATTCGGTTCGCCTACTCCTTGCTGCTGCCCACCGGCTTCTCTGTCTTCTTCGGCAGCAGCACCGCCTGGATGTTGGGCAGCACACCACCCTGTGCGATGGTCACACCGCCCAACAACTTGTTCAACTCCTCATCGTTGCGAATCGCCAACTGCAGATGACGGGGTATGATACGCGTCTTCTTGTTGTCGCGCGCCGCATTACCCGCCAACTCCAGCACCTCGGCAGCCAGGTACTCGAGCACAGCAGCCAAGTAGACCGGTGCTCCAGCACCCACACGCTCCGCGTAATTGCCACGACGCAACAGTCGGTGAACTCGACCCACAGGGAACTGTAGACCCGCCCGCGCCGACCTCGTCTTCGCTTTGGCCCGTGACTTGCCTCCTTTGCCTCTTCCGCTCATGCTTTGCTTCTCGCAGCCTCCTCCTCAACCAACCGATTGAAACGTGAATCTCTCACGTGACTCACCACCTCCCCGCCATACCCTCCGCTTGTCACACTGGGACACACTTCTTGTTGGCTGCACATCACGCCCTACCACTTCACGCACCTCATTGGTTCTCCACCACCAACGCCTCATGCCATTGGCTACTCCACTCGTCATGCTGCAGCACACCGACATCTGCACCTGCATCTGCATCTGCCATGACCTGATCTCGCGTCGCAGAAGTAATGCGGCATTCCTTCTTCATTTGAGCCAGCATCTACTAATTTCACCTCCACACAATCGACAGACAATTGTTGATGCTGTGTATGCTTCACCATCAAATCCAACAGTGCCGTGCTGCCCCACGCGCCTCCACTCACTCATCTCACCGCGAGTGCACCAACAATCTATCCATCTTGCCATTCGACCTCTATCTATCCACCTGGTAGTTGGTGCATCGGTAGCTGTTGCATGTACGTGCAATTTGCTCACATTACTACCACCATTATTATTATTATTGGTATTGCTTTTGTTGGAGTATATGCAGTAGTTATTTGCCATTATGTTGTTTTACCACTCTACATCATTAATGACCACCTATTTATTAATGTTAGTATTTACATATATGTACACTTGCAGTTATATGCAGTTGTGAGTGTTGACATTACACA
>LWMJ02000321.1:54973-79993 GCA_001693035.2 Taenia asiatica
GGGCCGTGCCAACAGCCCCCAAGCCCTCTGTTTCCAGAATGTATGTATTCTGCCCAAATGCTGGGCTCGATGCCACCTCTTACTGACATGGCTTTAATTAATGTAAGAAATGTAATCTTCCAGATAATGCAGGAGATGTAGCATTGCATAAGTGCCCTGTAGAAATGGTAAATGTTATTTTGCCGGACTCTGTGCCGAATTTGAAGGGATTTGTAGTGATCATAGAGATAATCAAATCTGCTATTAGGAGGCACTCGTGCGGGATGAAAGCATGACCCTACAGTCCACTTGAAGGTGACTTAAATTAAGGCAACCAGCCCGGTGGTACCGGTGAGGGGAGGGTGTATGAGCGTGGTTAAATACGATCCCGTATATGCTGTCGCTCATGTTATTTACCGTGGTGCCTTGTACTGAGATTTGCTTTCTCTTGTGTGGTATATAGAGGTTTTAGTTATACTGCTTCTGCGGTTGAAATTACTGTGGAGGCTGGTGAGTGGTCAAAGCACTCTTAGCTGACCCATAAAAACAAAATCGGTTGGCATAAGCGAGAGGAGAGTTTGAGACTCCTTCCATTTGCTGTGTCGTCATTGGGTCGTATCGGTACGTACAAAACGATGCTGTGTGAGAGATTCAGTTCTTTGTGATTTGTGACAGAGAGAAGGGGTGATGTTGGTGGCATAGCCCGTGGCGAGTTGGCACCAGTGGAAAAGCACTTTAATGAAGAGAAATCTTGGAAACCGTTGTTTGTAAGTCACCTAGACCAAACTTTGTTCTGGCAGTTTCTTATTGATTCAGTAATAGCAGTCCTTGTTTGTAGAACTAAATAAACACTATTTCAGGATGCGCAACTTAAATTGAGAGCAGTAGTGTGCTACATTGGCATGCAGTCAGGTGACTCCACACGGAGAGGACAAAATCAATAGGGTCTTTGGTACAAACTCGTCTGTCGGTCATGCAGAAGTGTGTATCAAGATGGCTCCCATCCTTTTTGGCCCTGTTTGCTGGTTTGATTTTGCTTTGGTTTCCCGGGTTGCAGAGGCTTGCCTCACATTACGTTCTGGCCTTCTGCAAAGTTGGCTGCTTAATTCGTGCGGCTTCTCTCCGTAGTTCCCCGTTGTTCATTCTTTTCTTTAGCATCCCAATTTTACGCCCCGAATATGATGGATTTGACCCACTGTCATGATTGAATGTTCTCTACGTGTTGTGCCTGGATGTGTTACACGTTTGAGTAAGTAGCTGCATTAATTATGAAGCTGTGGTGTTAGTACTTTGAAAGTGGGTGGATGGTAGAGGCCTACTGAAAAGTGTTAGGCTGCAACTAATTCATGTATACCCCAAATTGTAGACTAATGTAGGATTGTCTATATTTCCTCTACTACGGACTTCCCCTTCTCCATACGATCGTTAAGTATTGGTGTTTCGAAAAAGGCAGACATACTAAAAATGCAATGTCATATAGATCTCATTGACACCTTTCGCATTTCTTTTGTTTCTGTGCCGCTGTTTTTTTTGATAAGTTAGAAGTTGATAGGTGAGGCAAAAATGTCTCCCTTTGAAGATACAACGTGCTCTTCACAATTGCTTACCAAGATTTGCAACTTATTTTTGCCTCTTGAGGAGTCGGAGGGATAACTTCCACCATCGTCTTCATTCCCCTGCCATGGTTAGTACGCATTACATCCGGGAATCTGTACAGGTCAACTGTCTGTCTTCTCGTATCACTCAACATTGGCATCTTCTGGTGCTAATGAATGCAGTTGTTCATAAGTGGCACGAATTAGATTCCATGGTTTTCCTTAAAGTTTTCGGTGCACAATGAAGGACTAAAGTCCTTTTCCTTTATCTGCAGTAGATGTTTGCGCGAGGTTGGATTACCTGATGGTGGGCTTCGTCCTCATACTCTGGCCTCTGGTCCGGGCCCTGGGTGGGAGCTCGTATCAAGACTCACCTTTACCGTCCAGAACTCTCAGGTCAAGTGGATGCCATATGCTTACTAGTTTATCCACTCCTACCGTACACCGTTACAGTGGCGGTGGATATTTTCGGTGAGAACCCCTTTGGTTGTAATAGTGAATTAAGCGTTCCAGTCGATATACATGCCTTTATCTCACACGGTAATTCTCTCACCAGGTTTCGTCAACTCCTACCGTAATATCTGCCTACATCCCCTTCGGGCTATCACAGTCCTAAGGTAAATACCCGGTAAGTCTGCAACTTGTCTAGCACCCAATTCTCAAAATAGTTTTTGTGAATGGTTGGTCTATATGATGAGTTTTCCCACAGTGTGGGAGATTTGTCAACTTTCTACACGGAAAGTGAGTGTGTTTGGTTAGGAGTGGACCAGGGTAAGTTTCATTTACTTTCTTATCTCTTCGCGCTGTTTTGAATGGCAGTTCAATTGAAGTCACTACCCGTCGTCTGCACGTTAATTGCATCCTCACGTAATAAGGTCTCAGTAGGAAAGCTTTTTTTCGCGGCATCTTTCAGCACCTATTTACAATTCATGTGTCTGAATATAGGTCTTGACTCGAAGAACTTCTTGAGCCTGCAGATAACAGATTGGTTGCATTTCATTCCGATTCGCCGCAGCACTTCCTACAGTGTTACTGCATGGGGCTTTTTGATTTGTAGAGAATTGAAAGCGAGTTCATGCACAAGACCCTACTTACCAGAGGTAGCGTTCCCTTCCCGGTTTCGCGATTGAGCTGTAATTTCATCATAATGAAGTAGCCCTTCAACATAGCAAAAATGGCCTTGTCTTATGTTCATTTTCGAAGGGCTTGTGTTTAGGTGGAATATGAGGTGGAAAAACGTAAAGAAGCAGCAGGAAGGCAGTATTTTGTACGAGTAAACAATGCTATTGTGCCTGAGCTTGACACGCGAGGTTTCTGGAGACTAGCACTACACAACTCATGATAACGAAACAAACTGCAAACCAGGTTCGAAAAATTTGTAATGTCTTCACAATCTATGTCACAATAGGGCATAGAGATTGCCAAAAACAATTACGGTAGAGAGAAGGAATTTATCTCATGTGACTGCAGCAAAGAGAGAAGATGTTTTGCTTTACCTTCATCGATTCAGCTTACATGACTGGGTGCGAGTTGTTAAGAGAGAAGACGTCTTACTTTGTATTCGTCGATTTAGCTGGGATGTCTGTGGTCGAGTTGTTAAGAGCAAAGAAGATAGGAATAGCAAGGAGCAGTGTGAGGAAGAGCGAAGGGGTATGGCTATATATCCACCCATTTGGCTCATGTGCCTGGAGCACTGCTGGGAAGAGCGGAGTGATTTGGTTATATTTTCATTGATTTTGCTCGTATAACTGCAGCAGTTTTGGGAAGGTCGTAGGAATTTGGCTCTGTGTTCATTTTGATTTGCTGGTGTGACTGCAGCAATGTTGGTAAGAGGGAAGCAAATTTGCTATGTACTCATGAACAAAATATTCTGCTTTATATTCATCGGTTTGACTGAGGAACTTATGGAAGATTTGTTAATGTAGGAGATGTTTTGCTTTACATGCATCGATTTAGCTGAAATGAGTGTGGATGGTTTGCACTTAATCAGTGTTGCTGAAGCCTGGGATTCATAGGAATCCTGCGTCTATTTCAAATGGTTGTTTTAGCCACAGGAACGTACTGAGTCCACAGATTAAGCGTAGCGAACACGTAATTTGTACATGACAGTGTCATTGCCTCTATTGAAACTTGCTTTGATTACACACTCCTCGTCCATGAACGCAATTAACTTCCTCGGATTGACATGCGTCCACAGGTGACTCGTGTGTGCATAATGTTACTCATGGCGCAAAAGTGGTTGGAGTGCCCTCCTTCACAATATCCTATTCCTGCATTTTTGAATAGGTCTAAGGGAAAAGCATCCGGTTTTAGGCACAACCTCTGTCCTTTAACATTGCATCAATGCCTTACTTGTTTTACTTTAATGCAGTCAAGTATCCAACACAGAGTGGATGGTTCAGTGATTGCGACCACAAATTCTAGCAGGACAGACCAGTGGTCTTTCAACACAAATGTGAGGTTTAAATCCATTGAGCGCAACTTCTCCACGTGACCTCAGCCTAAATCGCAGCCTCGCCAGCCCCTTTGCGAAGTCTGGAGCTCAAGCACGGATAATTTCGACTAATGAGTCTGCCAACATATATTTCGCCCTACGAACTGCAAGGTGTTTGGCACACGTTTAGATTGAAGACTCACAAATGGGCTCCAGTAGTCGTTTCCCCATGGAGGAAGATGGCTGTTGAAGGCGCGAATATGGAGATTATGGAACCATCAAAACAGTCTATTTTTGTAGCAGCAGTGCATGGACACTACCCCGTGAGCAGTACCTCGACATTCAGTGACTGCAAGAGTCAAGTTAAAGCTCAAGCATTTGTCGAACGCTTTGTATTATACTGGCCTTACAATCAACGGTAAAACGTCAACAGCAAGTATTAAAATTAAAAAGACTCTATAAGCCCGCTTATCATGTCGGCCTATGGTTGAGGAAAGACCAATGTGAAACATTTGCTGATTCGCGTCTTTTAAATCGGAAGGCGCTTCAGGGAATGCTCATTCATCAAATACCGGAAAATAAGTGACAAATAGGGGAAGAAAATTAAAATGACCGACTGTTATTTCGGAACAAGAAAAAGGTTCGACCCTCATTTCGTCAGTCGAGATGGTCAAGTATTGTTGGATTGAGAACAAGTTGAAGCCTCTAGCTAATTTAGAAGTGCTTTTCTCACGAGCCAATTGTGTGCCTCAGTAGTTAGAAGAGCGGGACTTGATATTACGCCTGCCTACTCGTAGGTCTTAATAATCCACAACAGCCTGCAAACATGGGGCAAGATATCACCCTGCTTCACCACCCCACAGCGGAAATTTTACATGCTAATAGTTAGGAGTGTCAATGTATGTGTTGTGTGTTCCTCTCAGTGGGCGAAATGGGTAGGGGTAAGCGACGAGTGGGTAGGCTAATACGGTCCTACATTTTCTGTATATTAACCACGATTGCAGTCTGCTATCAGTCTTCAATGCGATGCAAGATTGAAGCTAGTTGTACCCATCGAAGCAAACAGGCTTGTCCCAACCATCTTCCCTTCTATCCCTTGTCAATTCCCATCTGTCCGAGTTATGTGGCATGCGATCAATTTGGTCTGCTACTGGCGATATGAAAGGGCTATAGTAATCTCTTTGAGCTTTGAATAATCACTCAAAAGTAAGGCAGATAAAAAAATATGCAGTCTGTTAATTCTGCTACCACACCTTCTCCAAATGCACAATAGCAGTGTTGAAGAAAAGTCGCTTCAGTTTCGAAACAGATTTAGGCTCGACTCGCAAAAGAGACTAGCTTGAATATTGTCGGCATTCGGAGGTATAAAGGTTCAAAGGTACAACAGGCTGTAGGAAGCACAAAACGAGTGCCGTGTCTACGGGATGGCAGCATACTTAAGGCTCATTTTAGCGTCTTCTTCGACTCCACATTTGGTCACAATTCCATTATTATCCTTGTAAACATTCGGGCAAAATGAAGTTCACGACAAGGCAGCCAATCAGGCGATGCGATCGCTACTCAACACTGCACAACTTTCAACTTGAAATATGTTGGCTCACCTCAATTATTGCAAGAAATTCATCCATCTGGTCGTTTAGCTTCAGTCTCCACCGAAAGTGAAGTTTTAATGGTTTTTGAAAGTGGACACAATTTGAGCAGTCTGTGTAGTCTAGCCACCCATAGCCAAACACCCTCCTCCCTCGATGCAGTATCCGACCGAACCCGCTTCTTCTGTCACACTTCTCTTTGCCACTCGTCTCACCTGCTTCGCATGTGATCATTTGTGTTGAGTAATCCGAACGGCCATTGCCAAGAGGAAACAGAAGAGGATGATGTGGACGAAGGTGACAATGCGGCAATGTGTCTCCATGCCAGCTACATTCGCCCTTGTCACAGTTTTATTATGTGATGCACATAAGGCATCTAGGTGCAATGTCAAATGGAGAGCTAGCAGTGCAAACGTGTAAGTCATTTTGAGGGGATCAAGGGGACATGGTGGATGCAGTTGGATGACCGATCTATAACAATGGGTCCACAATAGGAGTGAAAGGAAACTGGTTGGTGTGACTGCGCAGCAGACGTCACATCACAGGCGTTGCAACGATTCAGTTAAGTTCAAACTCAACTGGGTAGTGGTCGCTTACTTCCATGGCCCAGTGGTGGTGCCAACAGCATGAGTGACTTCCAATGGTGCACTCAATATCGGGAAGCTGACCTACAGGTTGCTATTTATCCTCCCTCTACGTGCAGTCATGTAGTGCAACGCTGCGGCGCGTTACGCATTGTCATCATTGGCTGATGTGATCGTGTTAACTAGTCAGTCGGTGAGGTTATTGCGCCTCCCATTATCAAGTTCTGCAAAGCTTTTCACATCACACTAATTCCCACCTAACCAGTCTACTTCACGTGTGAGCGACTGGATTGGCTAACGCCACAAAGCAAGAGCTGGAACCATAGAGGTCAGGATGGCATCATCAGTGCAATGTGCAGAATGGAAAGAAGAATGCTGATGGTGATGAGGAGCCGATTCCTCCCTCCCATCCTTCTATAAGGAGCACTTACACAGCCGTCATGCATTTCGTGTTGTGTGGTATGCGGCCTTGCGCCGTCCCCTTCAGTGAGGCTGTGTCCTTCTCCCAGCCGTCTGCAACAGCCACAGCCGAGTGGAGCAGTGCGCCTGCTACACTAAAAGCTATGTGCTCATTCGCTCTGTGCTCAAACCATACAAATAAATCAGCAGGAAGCAATCAGTCAGTCAGCAAACAACGTGGTGAAAGGAGAATATGAATAGGTGGCTTCCTATCCCCCATCTGTAAGTACATGAGACATGGGCAAAACACCGTAGACCACAAATGAAGCCTAATCCCTCGGGTTAAGTGTTATCAAAAACAGTGGCTTCAGAACCGCTGTCAAGGAACACGTAAAACACCACTGATGCATGCACTCGTGATTCTCACCCTAACGCAACTGTACTTTCTGAATGAAG
Organism: Taenia asiatica; assembly: GCA_001693035.2. Taxonomy (NCBI): domain Eukaryota; kingdom Metazoa; phylum Platyhelminthes; class Cestoda; order Cyclophyllidea; family Taeniidae; genus Taenia; species Taenia asiatica. Next base: position 62,010 of record LWMJ02000321.1, read on the forward strand.
CACAACTTAGAACAACTTGAGCACACGTGCCGCACCTATCCCACCCAGTTTACATACCATCCTGAAGGTGCTGGTCCAATAACAAGTTGAAGCAGTGTCAAATAGTTTCATTTTAAGGCTAACAACAATTCGGTTTCCATAGCTGCCCCACACACTTACTCAAATCTGATCTGGTAATAGCCCTCATCTCCCTACATCACCTTTATCTCTCAATGTGACATTTGAAAAAGAGCATAAAATTCGGCAATTGAGAAAATGAAGTCCACTTTTTCCCTCAACTTCATGTAGGTCCCCAAAAATGGCCTCGTTGTTTGGAGGCTACATGCGCACACATCACGAGAAAGCTGCAATCAGTGGAGATACGACGATGCAAGTGACAGAGAGGAGAGGCAGTTAAGATTGCTTCAGTCGCGAAGCCATACTGGCAACCACGGGTTGGGCGAAGGTGAGACTTGAGTCATACCGCGCCACACAAGCGAAGTGCTCAGGCATCCAGTGCTGAAGAACCTCCAGCGCCCCATTCAGCCCCTTCACCCACGACTCCATCTCCACCTCCGAGTCCGCACACATCAAGCGACTGCAGACAATTTGAGAGGGAATCGCTCATCGTCAAGTCTCCAACTACCTACTCTGGCTGCAGCAGTGTGCCATTTGTTTAATCGCAATATGTGTTAGTGTGATCACTCTGCCAACTAGGTGGGCATGATGCAAACCAACAAATCTAACAGAGATATCAAGGTGGGTGGAGTGAAGTGGATGCTCCACCACTACCCCCTACAATTTCCCTCTACCAGATCTTAGTCTAGCTTGCTGTTAGCGAGTATTCCAGACACAAAACCCAATTATATGACAGTTGCGCCAAATTCAACACCCACATAAGTACTCACTGTTGCCCTCAGTGGGTGGATGGATCATGGTGCTGCCTAAAGATGTAGCATAGCATCTCGCCTCAAAACACCAGTGATCCTTCGGCTGCATGGGAGGATGCTTACAGTCAGAGAGGCAACTGCCCAGTGAAGCATATCCCAAGCCATCACAAGCCTCACCAAACGGATACCCCATGACAATTATTAGTTGGATGGGTGCTTTCACAGATGGTAATTGTAAGTAGGCTCCGATTCTTTTCTTCTCTGTAGCCTAATTGTTTGGCAATGCAGCAGCATTGTTAGCCTATGACTCTCCTTCCACTCAATGTCACACCCCACTCGAATTTGTCTAATTAAGAAACCAGCTGTGTGAGCTAAACCACCTCAATCGCAGTTGCCATCAAGAGAGAACTAATCTACCCCGTGCAGCTAAAATTGAGGAAATCGTCTGCACTGTACACACGCAGGCGATTAGGAAGCACGTGTAAGTGAGGCACTGCACTCACCGCTACTCCATCCACTTGTGGTCAGGCAAGACCACATGGAATGCTGGTAGTGGTGACACCTTTGTGTGGAGGCACGCATCTCGTCACTGCAAGGTGCGGTATCACAAAGGAGCATCTTGGCATCCCCGTCACCAGAGAACGCATGCACAGCGTGTTTATGCGCACGCAGATCATTCGAGGCGGCCGCAACACCCACGTCTCTACAACACTACGCAGGTCGAGCCATCCAACCGACTCGTCAAACGCCGTCTAGTAATAGCAGCAGCAGCGACACAGGAAGGATACACCATCCAATGCATTGAGGGATGGACATTGACTCCAAATGCTGCCTGTACTCGTCACTTCTCTCGCCACGTTGTTCCAAGCTGATGCGCCTACTCATGTCGTCAGTCAATGACTAGTATCTGTGACTATTTTCCCTCTCCAATCACCACACCAATGGCACCACTGCGGTCGTGCTGCCTTCCCCACTAGTCCTTCGTCCCTTTTCCACATCAACAATGCTACATTCTGATTAAATCTTCCGTGAATAACCTTCCTCATTGGCAGATTAATGGCAATATTGGCACTCGCCAGTGCCAACACTACCACATCCATTTCACCCACTGCAATCCACCTTTACTGAGGCGCATTGATTTGCATCACTGAGAACAAGGGTGGAGGGGTTTAGAAATTACATCGCTATTTGGTTGTGTCCCATGATATTATTTCTTGCACAATGACCTAAATCCTCAAGACACACCCCAATCACAAGAGGTCTCCATAGGTAAACCAGCCATAATATTCCCATAAAACTTCAAAAACAATGCGACAATTCTACCCCTTTGTACATCTCGTCAAAACACCGCCCAACAAGGTGTCCTACTCACCAGCAGACAGATCGATTTCCTCCTTTGCCTAGTAATTACATTTCTTCACTGATAACAGCAACGAGGACACGTGGATTCCACTGCACTTCTTCGTCGACCATATGATAGACGATTTCTCCATCACCAAAGTGTTTACTTTTCTCGACACCGCTGCTCGCAGACCTGAAGACTGGTAACGATCCATTGAGGCACCACCACCACCAACATCAACAACACTAGCACTACCAATGCCTCCACTGCCACCTGTCCGCTGGCAGTACACCTCGATGTTGATGAGATAGTATGCATGTGGGGCACATTCCACACAGAAAAATGAATAAAATGAGTAGCGACTGCATGACTACACATGACACCTCATGGTGGTTCACCCAGACAAACCTAACCGGCAACAGAATAGCTTGTGTGGTGGAAGTAAATATGAATCGAGAAAGAGGGAGCAACGCACTCACGTCAATACCTGCGACGGGTTCGATGAAATGGGCTCCCTCAACACTACCAAATGGAAGACCGACCTCCACATCAGTGCCACCGTCTGAGTGTGGTAGATCTTCCCCTCACCCATGCATCTGTCTAATGAAATAGCAACAGGTTCACGATGAATGCATTGACAAATCCTACATTCACTATCAGATCCAGCATTGGCGATCAAGTGGATCGGAGACTAGTATCCTCTCAGTGTGGGTGTATGAATAGTCCCGAGATGCGCTCTATAAGCTGCAACCAACTCTTGGTGGATGGACAGGTGGATGGCTAATTCTACGCTAGATGGTTTGACAGGTGCTGTTGACGCAAAGGAATGGGTGGGTTACAGACCACTGAATTAATGTCCCGTCGGATGAGTCAAGGGTAAGAGCATGGGCACATACCTGCGTAGCAGGGCTGAGGAAAGCCAAAATATCACCTACTGATAAATTGTCAGCAGACGGATACCGGATTGGTAGACAATCATATTCGGGATAATGAATGGAGGGATCCTATTTCCACACCGAATTAATGGATATCGGCAAATCCATAAATGCTTTTGTCATGAGTAGAAACCGATCACCTCGTATCACACAACAACGAAGCCATGCACCAATCGCAAACCACTTATTGTACATCCTCATTTCCCTCAGATTTGGGCCCCTACCTCACCTCAGTGGCATCTTCATTCCCCCACATCTATTCCGTCACTACCTCACCAGTCGCCTGCACTCTCACACACGATCCACCCAACCACAGGTTCTATAAAGCCCTCAGGGTGGATTCACACGATACAGTGATGATGTACTTTGTACCGCCATCCTCTCAACCCCTCCATCGAAATTCAACCGTACAACCCATTTTGAAGCACATTGGACGGGTGAATGCGCCACCGACTAACATGAAGAGAACTCGCTGTGGGACACCACCAATTGTGTGAATGGTGACGCCACCTTCGCTGAAAACCAACAAATTCTTTGCTCCTCCACCGCTGGTGGTGTTTAATCATTCAGTCACGGGAAGCAAAGGAGTGGTCACACAGAAGTGGTCACAATTACCCCTACCTCTTCATTCCTCTACTAATCCACCTTGCACATCTAAACTCCAAGCTCTGAGTGATAACCTCAGCAACACCTCGGGTATTGTCATTCCACTAGATGGCAAGGAACAACAGTCAGCTGAATACCCCCAACAAACAGTCAGCTGAATACCCCCAACAAGCTTAACATTGCTTTTCCAACATAACGCCTTTCAGAAAAATCCACCAAAACCAATAAAATGTGTGGTCAAAACCCATATCGATGGTACACTACGAATAATCACACTAGCAGTCTATATCCAGTACTCACAGGCCAGCAGGAAAGGCGGCTTCAGATCCATCACACTGACTTCGTTAACGCATGCAGACGCGCCGCTGACGCTGCTGGACTTAATCGATTTGCCAGTGATGGCGGCCTTTGCTGAGAAGTGCAGTCCGGTTAGCGTATTGCTTGCTTCCATGATTAACGGCTTCTTGTGAGTGATGAGGTAGGCGAGGTCTTTCATCCACTCCAGACTGCGCATGCTGACTGCTTCTGGACTGACGCTGCTGGACTTAATCGATTTGCCAGTGATGGCGGCCTTTGCTGAGAAGTGCAGTCCGGTTAGCGTATTGCTTGCTTCCATGATTAACGGCTTCTTGTGAGTGATGAGGTAGGCGAGGTCTTTCATCCACTCCAGACTGCGCATGCTGACTGCTTCTGGCGCAGCTATCCATTGGGAGGAGAGATGGAAGCTGCTGTTATGGGGTCGTCAGAGGCTGAGATGCACCAACACAAAAGACCCCACTGTGGCAATAATATCAATGTAGCAAACACAGGAGGATTGTCCTTCTCTACAATCTAATGCTGTCCCACGCCTCATGCAAAGTAACAATGCACCTTCTTCTATACTGGCATGCCCTCTCACGTCGTCAAAAATGACTTGACTCACCACACCACATCACACCACACAGATATGCAACACCACCAGCATTGCTACATGACTGACGTCCTCCCCTCCACATAGGCGTTGGCGGACAATCGAAATCCTGAAGGACCGACGCCTCCCATCTCATTCGTCGTTGTGCGCCGCACCATTTTCGACCCCTTTAAGATGACGACGAGACCAGTGTGCCCGCAGCAGTGAGGGAAGGGCGGTTGCTGGTCTGCTCAGAGTTCACCGACTCACCATCCCATCCATCGTCACCATCAGAACAACTTAAACAATTGAAGCTGCCACAACTGGTGCTGCTGACCTCGTCAGCATCCGAGCCTGATGCGGTTTCACTCCCAACTGCTGATAAAGAGGAGCATCCAGAATAGCTATTGCGATTGGGGCGATCAGTGAGGTTGGCGAGGCGAGTGACGCTCTCAAGTATGCCAAGAGGTTCTAGGCAAAAAGCGAGCAAGTCATCACCCACCTCATATTCTTTATTGCGCTTCCAAGTATGAAGGCTTTCATCTCCGAAACATATTGGAGAGGCAAGCTTGTAGAAACAGCTTAGTCTCTCAGCAGAGGCGTTTTCAAATGAATGGTTTACGAGTTGAGGACCAAATGGTCCGCGACGGATCCAATTCCTGTGTCCACCCATCTCAACCTTCTTTGCTGCTACGGTCTTCGCGCAATAACTCTGACCTCAGTGTCGGATTTAAATCAGTCGCCTCTGTACAAGCTCTCGCTTTGTTCCTCAACGCAACCACATTTCCTCTGCCGTTTCGTACAATGCTAGAACCAAATGGGCGATTCCTTGCAGGGTGACAGTGACTCATTTGACTCAGGACTACAGTTCTTTAAAGCAGGCGCTTCGAACACAAGAACATCCTGAGTCAACGACGGAACCGTAGTGAGCACATAGTTGGGACATGACTGTGCCATTGCCTCCATTGAAACGTAACTTGATTGTACGCTCCTCGTCCCTGCAAGCAACCAACCTACTTGGGTTAATTAGTGTTCACAGGTGGTTTTTATGCACATAATGTTGCTCATCGAACAAAAGGATTTGGTGCCTTCTTCACATAAACCCATTCCTGCATTTCCGAACAAGTTTAAAGAAAAGCTGTCTGCTCAAAGCACAAACTACGTCTGTTGACGCTGTATGAATACTTGCGTCGATTTATTTTATAGAGTCAGGTAATCGGCACAAAGTGGATGACTCAGTGATTGCGATCGCAATTTCTAGCAAGACAGGCCTGTGGTTGTTTCACACAAACATGAGGTTCAGACCTGCTGGAGGCAACCTCTCCACGTGACTTCAGCCTGTATCCACAGCCTCGCACCTGATTGCTTGCCCCATTTGCAAAGTCTGAGGCTTAAGCGTAAGTATCTTCTACATCTGCTCCCAGAACTATTGGGGCAGCCAACACGAATTCACCCCTCCGCAATATCTTCAAGCCACAAGGTGTTTGACGCACGTCGAGATTAGAGCCTCACAAATGTGCCTCAGTAGTCGCTGCCTCACAGCGGCTACTGGCTGCTTAGGAGGCGTGTATGAAAATTATTAAATCATCAATGCAATTTACTCTTGCTAATCAAGGTCCTTAGCAAGTGGCTCTATTTTTAAGGTAGTGGAATGCAAAGAAATTTTCCACACAAAAGCACCCTTCGGAAATACAAATGCGGAATCACCTACAATAGTTATAAAAGAAGAGGATTTACCATAGAGATTACGGTAAGGCTAACATTCGAAAGTCTCAAAGAACAGAGAGCACTAAAATAAAATACCATTTTAAGGAGAAGGACGTGTATGGAGGGTGGGACATCAAACTTTACAATAGCAAGAGCTGGAAACTTCAAAAATGAACTATTCTCAAACCACCCACTCCACCCTCTCTCTCGCCTTCTAACACAAACTTGTGCCGTTAATCAGCATCATCAGAGATGGAGTCGTGCCCCGTAAAGAAGAAGAATAAGAGGGAGAATAGGAAGAAGAAAATGAAGAAGTTACGGAAGTGGCAGAGCCGCTCACAGATGCTGCCTACCCCCATCTCTGGCTTCAATTCAAAGGTCACAGAACACTAGTGTCACAGTCGGGCATCCGCCGCCTCCACTGGAGGACTATCCTTCACATTACTGCAGTGCAGCCAGTTGTGCTGGGCGCCGTGACTAAAGCCACTGCCAGATTCACTTGTGCAGGCACCAGGTCGTGGCTGTTTGTAGTAGCGGTGCATGGAAATTGTCTCTTGAGCAGTGCCTCGACACTGGATAATAGCGAGCGTCAAGTAAAGGCTCAATTATTCCCCCAACCTTTACTATTGTAGTATCCTCTCGACCTGGGGTGGTATTTTAACCACACGGCACTTTAACTTCAACGAGTCAACAAGCCTCCTCATCATGCCGTCTTATAGCCGAGGAATGATCCATGCGAAACCATTACTGATTCCTGTCTTTCAAACGAAGTAATGCGTTATCGAATGTACATTCACTTTCCACTGGAAAATCAGTAATGAAATGGGCAATGAAACAGAAGTGGTCCACTTTCGCTTAAAAAGCGAAAACATTCGACCGTCGTTTAGTTACTCCTGGTGATCATATATTGGTGGGTTTGGGGCAAGCTGAGCCCTTCAACTAGCTTACAACTAGTTGTCTTATGAGCGGAGCCAAAAGTAGCACCCGCCTACGTGTAGGCCTTAATGATGCATAGCGATCTCCAAATTCAGAGTAAGCTATCAGACACCTTCATCTCGCCAATTTGGAAAATGAGTGTTTTGATAGATGGGAGTGGCAACACAGGCGTTAGATTCCCCTCAGTGGCAAATAGGAAAAGCAATACAGCCGTAATCAAATCCTTACGTTTTTGGCTCGCTGAGTTAACCAATATTACAGCCTGCAATGCATAGTCAGATAAAGGCAAACAAGCTGAGACAAAGCAGATAAAAATGAGAAAATATCGTCACTTTGAGCATCGCAAAAAGAATGGAAAATGCATTGGAAAGGAAAATACAAATTCAGCTGATTCTGCTGACTTCTGCCGACTCTGACTTTGTATTGTAGGGCCAATGATCCGCAGCGTGTAGAAGTCAACAGACAGCAGCATTTATATTGATACACTGTTTGAGGTGATTGGTCTGTTTTCATCCTCCCAAACGATGACGTAACGTTGCCTACATCAGCACATTGTAAGATGATACTACAGTGCGATGGTAATAATTTGCGAAAAACCTATCATCTCTCACATTTTCCATTCTTCCGTTGTGATTCTGTTTACACAATGTGGAAAAGTCAACAGATAGCATGCATGCATTGTAAGGTTTTCTTGAAATATTCGACAGATGAAGCTATATTGCACGTTCGCCACTTACTCTCACCCGGCCAACAATTTAAACATGCAATACATTAATTGATACGCTTTGTTTAATTTGCCTTCTCGCCACAAATTTCATGTCATTTTTTTGTAAGGCTGTACCAAAAATAGCATGCTGCAGTGTCTGATTGCTGTGTCAGCATTCTGTTAATTCACTAGAAGGAGCAATCCCGTGTCAAGTACAAACCCCTCCTTTAGCGTTTAATCTACCAAGTCGTCGTGACAGGTGTAGGACCTGACGTTCCCACCCGAAGGAAAACCTGTATCATAAATCTCATCGTTCTCGGCCTGACAGACGTTCACATTCTTACATTTCTTAGAATTCATTTCTATTTCAACATAATGTTTTACTTGGTGTCAACGAAAGTTACTTCAAAATATGGGTTGGGCATTTCGCCGATAAAACTTCTGCGCAGTGCGTCTCTAGCTGCTGAATTCTCAACCCATCCAACAACACCGTGCAGTCATATGCTCATGCACCTCTCATATTCCCGTAAAAATGCATGTTGTATTCCATTTATTTAGACAATAGGCTTAGTAATATCCTCGCAACATTTGCGGAGGAAAATAGAACACTTCATGCCATTGCACTCCACTACATTACCCTCCGCTGCCTCCTTGAGTTGACCCGATGAATGGAACATAGTCCACCGCCCGCTGGGACAGAGATGGTCTTGTTTCCTGCAAAATTTTGCAGGACTTAGGACCTGAAACATGGCATCAAACACTAAAACCTCAACACGCCATATAGGGATAAATAAAAGAGCTAACTCACCGTCGGTGAGCAGAGGAAGACTCGCTCTCACACAGTCAAGGCTGAAACAATTTGGACAGAAAGAGAACCCACATGGCACTAAAACAGGAGGGAAAACACGTTGCAGGTAAATACAGTGGAAGCATTTTCAAACTAAGTGAAGAGGGTTATTAGGTTTGCTCACCAAATGTTAGTACCGCTGAGGCAGGAGAGAATCCGGGCACATAGGAAGCAAGGTGAAATTCTACAGAGAAAGGCCCATCGTCTTTTACATGCCTTAATGTACCTTTTATCGTAAGATCAGATCAACTCACGCCGTTGTTGCGACTCCACAAACAGACCGAAAAAGTAGTCCGTCAGTGTAGATCTTTCATTCAGGCAGGTTGACTGCCCTAAAATGGAACAAATACCCCTCTTTCTCGAACAGGCCTGATTAAATGGGCATCCATCTCACAATTTACTCTATTGTCCTAGCCACTACCTAGCATCCCAAGTAAACAAGGTTTTACGCATTGCCCTCAAATTAAAGGTCGCAATCCAAGACAAGAAATGTGAGGAAACTTGCCATCGTGACAGGTGAACCTGTGGAAGAGGAGACAAGAATAGGTGTGATAGCAGCGTCTGCAAGGGATGCACACGAACCGTCCCAATTCTACAAAGGAAGGAAGCTCATTCAACAGTTGCGTAGGCCAAACTAAAGAATCTTCGAATTAGGAAGGCCAAATCAGTAAGGATCATAATAGTGGGCATTAAAAAGTACTGGCCTATGTGCTCCAATTTGAAATGGCTCTGAAGCTGGCTGTGGAATTTGAACTGTCGGAGGCAGACTAAACAAACCGCTGTCATGGTGTGCTGCGACGAAATGAGAGAGTCGAACTGATGACGCGGTCACGATGAAGAGCTTTGCTCACTGACATGCATCCCCGCTGCAGGTGATTTATACTCACTTTGACAGATTTGGCTTAAAAAACACCGCATTGAGAGGTGACACAATGGTTTTAGACCAAAGCAGAGGAACATGCCGTGCATAAATAAATCCACCAGGCAGGATCAGCATAGTAGCGTATCAATTCTGATCGAGGTGAACAGGGATGGGCCTGTTGAAGACTGTACAAAAGTCGTTTGTTGGATAAGTGTCGATTTCGGTTGATTTTGTCCACCCTACTTGGGTTATCAATGAGACTAAGACAACCGAAGACATCGCGAACGTCAAAAAGTAGCGAAGACAATGTTCTACACAATTCATCAAGGCGTTTTCTGGCCATTTTACCTACGATGCAAAAAACGTTGCATGTGCATTGACTGGTGACATGAAAACTTGTAATGGGAGGCAATCGTCCACACCGTTATTCACCCCGAAATTGCGACCTGTGCAACATCCACACTACTCTACACCTGTAAAAGCAGAAAGCCCCGGTTTTGGGCCATCATACCACTTTGAAATTTAATGCACTGCATACCATGATGAAAAATACAACGAGATCTAAGTCCCGCACTCAAATGGAGATGCGCGATGGAGCCTCCCCGTTTCCTTTAAAACATCCATATCTTCCGATCAACCACAGAACAGTCATTTTTATAAATGTCTTCATTTCAAGCAAAGTATTTCTTTGTGCTCATTTTTCTCTCGTAAAAGAGACAACAATTAATGAATCCATCGTTTCAGTGTAAAAAAAATTAAGATTCGTAAACAGCAGCGATAAACGACGCTGGTGAAAATTTCCATGTTTTAATTAACCAGTTTATTGGAACAAATGCCTGCAACGAAACGAACCTACAACTTTTTTGGAAGACCTAAAATGTATTATTGGTTTTCTAGGTAACGATTCGTAAAGCTATTTTGTTCCCCTCCTACAAATAATCTCCGCTGCTCAAAACTTACCACATTCTCCGGAACGTCCTGTGGCTTAGTGTAGACAATCAAATGTGTTAATGCGTAACTTTAGCTAATGCGAACGCGGCAATTCAAAACTAGAAGAAAGGGAAAAGCAGTGAAAATCAAAGATGTGAAAGAGATGTGGAACGAGGTACAAAACGGTGCTCTGTGGTGGAATATCGTTGCAAAGTGAATCCGTCTCTGTGGTTTGGGTACTGATGAATATGACGAGGTAGTAATGAGATATAAATCGACTACTTGGCGAAGGAATGAAGGAAATGGAATGGGTGAGCTGGCAAAAGTAGTGAAGGAAGGGAGCGATTTCGGTGCTGTGTGGAAAGGCACAGAGTATTGAGGAAAGACGAGGAAGTAGTGGGGTCCACTGTAACCGTATTAGTGGGCTATGAATTGTGGAAGCAAGGCTAGCACAAAGGCATTTCGGACGTGAGTTTTGGCAAAGACGCGATTGGAGGTTTTGTGTGGGGAAGAGGGTGGGGAATGGAATAGGTCTGTGAAGATGTAAGGATTGAAGGAGTGGCAAGTTGGGGTGGTAGGGTGTGCGAGGCAGGCAAGCGCGTAAGTAGGTTAGGAGTTCAGGAAGAGGAAATTGGGTTCCGCCTAATCATTCCAAACAAATGGCCACTAGGATGAGCTATGTGGCAGTAGGATTGTGGGCACATCTTTTTAACATAGGAGCAGAAGTGCTGCAGACATTTGACGCAAGAGTTGCACTCGCGAATTGCACACATCCCCAACACTGCCTCGCCTTCATGATGTTTGTGATTTTGTACATGTCCATGGTCTCTACGCGGGCAGTGACATTATTTGGTGTGTCCCTTCTTACCGAGTTTTTCATATGTGAGTGTGTGGCAATTTACTACTTGCCGAAGTTTACATAATTGAGTGACCTAACACTTCAGCCTGCACAGCTATCTTAGGCTGTGATTTCCATTCTGATTGAAGTTTGACTTCAATTGTGGTGCTACTTTGTTCTTCTGAGCTCGCGTAGCTAATTGAGGCAGAAATGGGTATTCATCAGAAGAGGACTGCTGCTCCTAGCCACATTGAAACCTAAAAGTTGCCGGGAAAGTGAGTGCGATTTGGTGTCACTGCCGCTAACATTGAAGCAGTAGATGTGGAGATGGTAGTGAATGTGTCGATCAGTTAGGTGGTTTTGGAGTCTGAATTTACTTTTCCCAACAATCTCCCTCCCTACGTTTGAACACATATCATCATCCAGTTTAGATGATGCACCTGCAAAGTGGCTTCAGATGTGATTCATGGAAACTGCCGAAAAGTCTTCGAGAAGAGTCTGCCTTACTTCATCATCGAGGCAAAAATCGCTTAATACGAACATCGTGCATGGCGTGAATGTCCATTTCCTCGAAGTGGATAGCAGTAAGTAGGTGCTCCTGACTGACCGGAGTGCTTTCTTGTGACCTCTTAACAATTCAAGGAGATCCGTTTTACGCTATTCAAATCCATTATGCCAGCAGTGCAAACGAGCCCATCCCGATCAAACCCATGTAGTGTTCGTATGCTGTCGCCCTTGAAGTCGGAATAACCCTCAACACCCCATCAGAACTGGAATGCCTTGGCTGCTCGTTTACTTCTCGGTTTCAATTACGAAGTCTTGGTAGGCCACTTTTGCAATTGCAGGGTAGCTTGTCTCTGGACTATGCCAGTGGCACCCATCCCATCTGCCCACTAAATGCATGCATATTCTGCCCGATTGTTATGTCTCTTTAGTCTTGAGAGGAGTTTCAGGGCTCTGCTTTATATCGGGAGAAGGTTACATGAATTGCGCATTTAGCATTTCCCGTTCATAGGCAATATACTTTTCTGAGGATTCTTTTGTCAAGTGGTCCAAACTAAAGGTGCAAAAGGCTAAAACGATAAGTACTTTAAAACAGGTTTTAGTAAAATTCTAAAGAAGCTGTCAGATGTATGCCAGAATAGTGTTTGAATATTACCCCAAAACTCAGAGCTAGATCTGTTAGTAGAATTGTTTGTCGTTAGTGCCCACATTGAAGGATAAAGCATATTCCCCTTACATCGTCGAATATTGTACCCTCAGCGCAGTGATTCCTGCACTCAGCTGCGATCCTTGCTCATCTGGAAATCAACACTAGTATGGGCCCAGATGGTCTTACTGGCACCCGTTTGGCCGCTGCCGCTGCCACTGCTGCAGGTCCACAGCGCGTGCCTCGAGACGGTATGCGGTGCGTCAGTGGTGCCAGCGGCGCCTTTTAGGTGTGCGGAGGCCTACCCTTCTTCAGTCACCTCATCAGCCTATTTAGGATCAAACGAGTCCTTTCCAAGTTAGGTGATTACGTCTGTTCTTTTGTGCCTTTCGAATGCACGCTGATTGACTGGCAGGCACCAACAACAGCGTGCACCTTGAAATGGGTACATGCCCTCAATTGCAAGACTCTTAGAACTATGTACCACTGGACACATCATCGTTTCTTTTGCCGGATTAAAGATCAACGTCAAAAGGAAATCGTGGTGTCTTCAAAAAGTAATCGCTCCCACCGCGTAAATGCCAATTTCCCCTCTCATTGATTAGGAGGAGGGAGGCAAGCCCAACTGACTGACAAGTGGGCAATGTTAGGCGCAACCAGTGCTTATTCCAAGATTAAATAAGTCACTTAGAGCTAGGTATGGGGTGATGATTCGACTTTGTCTTGAAGCCATGCTTTGCACTATTTAATAGGTCAGTGGTGAATACGACTGTTCCAGTACAGGAGCATACTAATAATAATCAAAACAGAGCTTTAAGATCTTCAGTATCGCTGATGAATGTTTGAACTTTGTGAATGTGCGTGTTATCTGTTGTGTGCTCTGCGTGCATAAGAAACCGCACAAAGACCTGGTGAGGCCGGTGGGGTTCACCTTTTAGCAAAGGGTGCTCGGAATACGGGTGTCTTTCAATCACGATCACCTGCATCAAGCACCACCGCCTTCACAGTTTTGTGCACAAAACTGGCTAGGTAAAAACAGCCTTAATGAAGCCTTATTGTTAAGGAGTTGGCCAAAGTCATGAAAATGCTCCTAGCATCATGAAAGCTTCCTCTTTCTTGATTCTCGACTTAAACAGCGGCAGTGGAAAGGGCTATTTAGTAACTATTACGACAACCACAGCGGCCAGTAGCTCCCTGTCCACCACTCCGCCTTCCAGGTCAAGAACAAGCCCTTACATTTTTCTCTATGGCACTGTGGAAAATATAGCAGCTACGACGACTTATAGAAACCAAGGACAGATGTCTTCATTGTCAACAATATTGGAGGATGGAATGGGGCTACGTGGGTCACCTGAGTGAAAGCCACACCGACCAATTAAACAAGCCCTTTCGCCTATTTTGACAGGGCTGGGAGTAAGATCAGAGGTCTTAAAGTTCGCTTGCTGGGCTCCTTCGTGTGGCGTGCGAATTTTGGACTGGCTAACTGTCAGTGCAATCCACTCAGATGACGGGTACGACAAATGGGCAGGTGTGGATGGGTTCACGGCTATCACATTCACATAGTAATTATCGACCGGGACCTTATAACTTTCCGAAATCACAAAACATTTAGCAGTGCGTGGGAGTTATTGTTTCTTCAGTTTGTACGGGGTAGTTTAGAAAATAATTTTAGGTTCCTCTTTGATCTTTTTTCTTGTATGGGGACTATATCTGAACTTTGGTTATTCCCCTTGATCATATGCCAGATTTAAAGCAAATTCATTCACAATCATCACCGATAGAAGAAAAGTGTGAGCTGACCATTCATATATTATTGTCTGTCGGAGCACCAAGGCCAAAGTCGCCTCTCGGGGTACCTACGTGCCTTGATGTTTATCACCATTTGCCATCCTACCCACCCCTCTGTCTATGTGCTCGAATATTTGTTCATCAACTTATCCATCTCCACCTTTGCTTGCGGAATGTGCGGAAATCAGTTCAGACAGCATACGAACACTACATGGGTTTGATCGGGATGGGCTCGTTTGCACTGCTGGCATAATGGATTTGAATAGCGTAAAACGGATCTCCTTGAATTGTTAAGAGGTCACAAGAAAGCACTCCGGTCAGTCAGGAGCACCTACTTACTGCTATCCACTTCGAGGAAATGGACATTCACGCCATGCACGATGTTCGTATTAAGCGATTTTTGCCTCGATGATGAAGTAAGGCAGACTCTTCTCGAAGACTTTTCGGCAGTTTCCATGAATCACATCTGAAGCCACTTTGCAGGTGCATCATCTAAACTGGATGATGATATGTGTTCAAACGTAGGGAGGGAGATTGTTGGGAAAAGTAAATTCAGACTCCAAAACCACCTAACTGATCGACACATTCACTACCATCTCCACATCTACTGCTTCAATGTTAGCGGCAGTGACACCAAATCGCACTCACTTTCCCGGCAACTTTTAGGTTTCAATGTGGCTAGGAGCAGCAGTCCTCTTCTGATGAATACCCATTTCTGCCTCAATTAGCTACGCGAGCTCAGAAGAACAAAGTAGCACCACAATTGAAGTCAAACTTCAATCAGAATGGAAATCACAGCCTAAGATAGCTGTGCAGGCTGAAGTGTTAGGTCACTCAATTATGTAAACTTCGGCAAGTAGTAAATTGCCACACACTCACATATGAAAAACTCGGTAAGAAGGGACACACCAAATAATGTCACTGCCCGCGTAGAGACCATGGACATGTACAAAATCACAAACATCATGAAGGCGAGGCAGTGTTGGGGATGTGTGCAATTCGCGAGTGCAACTCTTGCGTCAAATGTCTGCAGCACTTCTGCTCCTATGTTAAAAAGATGTGCCCACAATCCTACTGCCACATAGCTCATCCTAGTGGCCATTTGTTTGGAATGATTAGGCGGAACCCAATTTCCTCTTCCTGAACTCCTAACCTACTTACGCGCTTGCCTGCCTCGCACACCCTACCACCCCAACTTGCCACTCCTTCAATCCTTACATCTTCACAGACCTATTCCATTCCCCACCCTCTTCCCCACACAAAACCTCCAATCGCGTCTTTGCCAAAACTCACGTCCGAAATGCCTTTGTGCTAGCCTTGCTTCCACAATTCATAGCCCACTAATACGGTTACAGTGGACCCCACTACTTCCTCGTCTTTCCTCAATACTCTGTGCCTTTCCACACAGCACCGAAATCGCTCCCTTCCTTCACTACTTTTGCCAGCTCACCCATTCCATTTCCTTCATTCCTTCGCCAAGTAGTCGATTTATATCTCATTACTACCTCGTCATATTCATCAGTACCCAAACCACAGAGACGGATTCACTTTGCAACGATATTCCACCACAGAGCACCGTTTTGTACCTCGTTCCACATCTCTTTCACATCTTTGATTTTCACTGCTTTTCCCTTTCTTCTAGTTTTGAATTGCCGCGTTCGCATTAGCTAAAGTTACGCATTAACACATTTGATTGTCTACACTAAGCCACAGGACGTTCCGGAGAATGTGGTAAGTTTTGAGCAGCGGAGATTATTTGTAGGAGGGGAACAAAATAGCTTTACGAATCGTTACCTAGAAAACCAATAATACATTTTAGGTCTTCCAAAAAAGTTGTAGGTTCGTTTCGTTGCAGGCATTTGTTCCAATAAACTGGTTAATTAAAACATGGAAATTTTCACCAGCGTCGTTTATCGCTGCTGTTTACGAATCTTAATTTTTTTTACACTGAAACGATGGATTCATTAATTGTTGTCTCTTTTACGAGAGAAAAATGAGCACAAAGAAATACTTTGCTTGAAATGAAGACATTTATAAAAATGACTGTTCTGTGGTTGATCGGAAGATATGGATGTTTTAAAGGAAACGGGGAGGCTCCATCGCGCATCTCCATTTGAGTGCGGGACTTAGATCTCGTTGTATTTTTCATCATGGTATGCAGTGCATTAAATTTCAAAGTGGTATGATGGCCCAAAACCGGGGCTTTCTGCTTTTACAGGTGTAGAGTAGTGTGGATGTTGCACAGGTCGCAATTTCGGGGTGAATAACGGTGTGGACGATTGCCTCCCATTACAAGTTTTCATGTCACCAGTCAATGCACATGCAACGTTTTTTGCATCGTAGGTAAAATGGCCAGAAAACGCCTTGATGAATTGTGTAGAACATTGTCTTCGCTACTTTTTGACGTTCGCGATGTCTTCGGTTGTCTTAGTCTCATTGATAACCCAAGTAGGGTGGACAAAATCAACCGAAATCGACACTTATCCAACAAACNCATGCCCATCCCTCTTCACCTCAATCGGCATTGATACGCTACCATGCTGATCCTGGTGGGTGACTTTATTACTGTACGGCATTTTACTCCACTTTGTCCTACGACGTCTCATGCAAACTAGCAACGCACGTGTTTGAAGGGTCTAAGACCACTGCGTCACCTCTCAATGCGGTGTTTTTTAAGCCAAATCTGTCAAAGTGAGTATAAATCACCTGCAGCGGGGATGCATGTCAGTGAGCAAAGCTCTTCATCGTGACCGCGTCATCAGTTCGACTCTCTCATTTCGTCGCAGCACACCATGACAACGGTTTGTTTAGTCTGCCTCCGACAGTTCAAATTCCACAGCCAGCTTCAGAGCCATTTCAAATTGGAGCACATAGGCCAGTACTTTTTAATGCCCACTATTATGATCCTTACTGATTTGGCCTTCCTAATTCGAAGATTCTTTAGTTTGGCCTACGCAACTGTTGAATGAGACATTTCAAATTGGAGCACATAGGCCAGTACTTTTTAATGCCCACTATTATGATCCTTACTGATTTGGCCTTCCTAATTCGAAGATTCTTTAGTTTGGCCTACGCAACTGTTGAATGAGCTTCCTTCCTTTGTAGAATTGGGACGGTTCGTGTGCATCCCTTGCAGACGCTGCTATCACACCTATTCTTGTCTCCTCTTCCACAGGTTCACCTGTCACGATGGCAAGTTTCCTCACATTTCTTGTCTTGGATTGCGACCTTTAATTTGAGGGCAATGCGTAAAACCTTGTTTACTTAGGATGCTAGGTATTGACTAGGACAATAGCTTAACGTGTGAGATAGATGCGCATTTAATCAGGCCTGTTCGAGAAAGAGAGGTGTTTGTTCCATTTTAGGGCAGTCAATCTGCCTGAATGAAAGATCAACACTGACGGACTACTTTTTCAGTCTGTTTGTGGAGTCGCAACAACGGCGTGAGTTGATCTGATCTTACGATAAAAAGTGCATTGAATCAAGTAAAAGATGATGGGCCTTTCTCTGTAGAATTTCACCTTGCTTCCTATGTGCCCGAATTCTCTCCTGCCTCAGTGGTACTAGCATTTTGTGAGC
>LWMJ02000322.1:0-45215 GCA_001693035.2 Taenia asiatica
CTTATAAGTTACTGAAGAAATAGGTATAGTATTGGTGAGATGCCTTGGGGCAAATGTATCTGTGGCCTTTTCGCATGGCTTTTATCACATTCTTGAATTATATCATCATTCAAATGAGACCTCACAATATGCGTCAGCACAGTTACCACATTTCATCGCTTTGTTTACTGGCAATAGTTGCTAGCCAAACAATTTTATCACTACCAAAGAAAGCTGCTATATTGCACATCAGATCAAAACTTGAATGCCGTAGTGGATGCAGGCACTGCTAATGCTCTATCTATGTGGAATCGCCTGCACGATTTCGAAGAATGAAGGGAAGATGGCTAACTCCATCTTGGGGTGCAACTTGAAGGGGCACAATATGGGGATGTTAGGGATAACCATCTGCTGGGCGTGACGCTTCATGGTAGCGAACTTGACCTGACGCCTAAGAGAGCTGATCGCAGTGACGGAGACGATTGTTTCCTTATTTTTATATCATCATTCAAATGAGACCTCACAATATGCGTCAGCACAGTTACCACATTTCATCGCTTTGTTTACTGGCAATAGTTGCTAGCCAAACAATTTTATCACTACCAAAGAAAGCTGCTATATTGCACATCAGATCAAAACTTGAATGCCGTAGTGGATGCAGGCACTGCTAATGCTCTATCTATGTGGAATCGCCTGCACGATTTCGAAGAATGAAGGGAAGATGGCTAACTCCATCTTGGGGTGCAACTTGAAGGGGCACAATATGGGGATGTTAGGGATAACCATCTGCTGGGCGTGACGCTTCATGGTAGCGAACTTGACCTGACGCCTAAGAGAGCTGATCGCAGTGACGGAGACGATTGTTTCCTTATTTCAGGCATACATACGGTTGTTTACAAGGCTCAGAATCGGAATTTGGGACAGCTTAAGGTCATGAAACATGTTGCTGACGGGTCAATACATTCGCAATACTCGTGCCATGCACGGAGTGCATGGTTGGTAGGAGTGCCACAACATTTTGCTTAAGTTTCGTCTATAACTCTGAACGTTGGCCGTGCAGAAATGGGCATCATTCCAGATGGAGCAAGTACTAAAAGGCATTACTACTCGAAATTTGCTCAAAGATCATTGAGGACCTTCGGTTTTTTAGTAGTTTCGCACAGAAGCTCTCAAATAATTTAAGCTAAAGTACATGCATTAAGACTCCTTTAACTTGGTGCTAAACGCCCCAATGCAATCATTGTACACAGAGTAGCAAAGCCATCATAGGAGCAAAAAACGGCATATTCCAGCTAACAGCGGGACTTGCATGCTCTTAGAAAGGGGGAGAACAGACGAACACACAGTAGGCAGGATCTGCAAAGGCAATTCGGATTCGCCTGAATAAAGTGACAGTGAAATATAAATTATTGCCATCGTTGTCCATACTTAGGTAGACCATTGGTGGCAGCTTCGTTTTGTGCCTTCAAAGCATGAATGCAAGCAGACCTAAGTTTGGTGGCCCGCCATAGCCATCGATGGCAGTATAGTTGTTCCCTGCGGACGGTGAGTATTTAGAAGGTTGAGAAATGAAGCTAGAGAAATTTGGCTTAGTGACTTTAATTAACCGCGCTTCCTAGCCCGCTCACAGGAGGCGGCAAATCTACGAGTACCATGGCGTGACTCTGTTGTTCGCTGTGTTCTTTAAGGGCACACCTTTTTAGTACGACTCGCTTGTTTGAAGGCTTAATCGATGTTTCTAGCCCACTAATGGTAGTTTTTGAAAACGTGACAAGGAGAACTGTTGCAAAATAGGTTCAGACTTACTTTTCCCAGCGCACCTAAGATGAAAAAGGGGAATAAATTCGCAACTGCAGCAGATGAATTTGGCCTCGTATACGCGTTTGCGGCCTACATCATGACGTGTCAACTCATGGCTGGCCGTACGCCGACGGTGCCAACACTCCCACGGAATTTTTTCAAGCCCAGCATACGTGTCTTAAAAACGTGCTTGTAAGATGGAATCATTTTGCCATCTCCTTGAGCTTGAAATACTCGTCGCCACGCTACCTGCTTTTCACTCCTACATACATGGCACTTGTAGGCTAAGGTCTTTGGGATATTTGTGAGAAGCATAAAGTGGCACTCGACAGCAGTGCCGAGTGAGTTGACACCCTTAATCCTAAGCTCGTCGATTCAAGACGCGGACCATCACCACTGGCGAATGGGTGCATCCCACAATAAAACAGGAATAAATGAAGACAGTTTGTAACACTCCACTTTGGACTCTAGATTTCGACCTACTCACCGCGATTTATGTCCACTCTATCTATGCGCCTATGTGAGTGCTTTCGTTCTTAAATTCGTTATGGTCAAAAATTGCTCCGAAGATTCAGTGCAGAAGGAAAGAAACAAAGACTAAACTATGGGTGGTTTAAGCTGACAAAAGCTTTACTCGTGATACGATCTCTAGGCCAAACATTGCAGGCAATGCGATCACACCATCTCTGATTGCTGGCCAGGTCCTTAACACTTGGTGGTGAAAACTAAACAGTAGTTGTG
This sequence comes from Taenia asiatica, assembly GCA_001693035.2. NCBI lineage: Eukaryota > Metazoa > Platyhelminthes > Cestoda > Cyclophyllidea > Taeniidae > Taenia > Taenia asiatica. The sequence continues at coordinate 2,521 of LWMJ02000322.1, forward strand.
TTCACCATGTCACAGTCAGTTGCGTGATGCTCAGAATGTCTGCGAGACCAAAACAGAGAATATTTTGACAGATAAACACGCCTCAAAGGAACAAGTCATCTGGTTATGTGACATCTGAACAACTATATTTGGCAGATGTTGCAGCCTTAAGATGTCGTTTCAACTTTTGCGACTTGCGACTTGATTGTTTCAGCAGTGCGACTATGTAACTCACTGAGTCAACAGGCGGTACATGATTCTACCACGAAGTCCATGTTCTGCTGAGAGTGGACAGGCTTGCAGCATCGCTCATCGTGATTCACTTAATCAGCAACCGGTATTGACCCAGCTGCAACTCTGGTGAACTCTGCTGACGCTCAATCAAGTGCTGAGCTTCAATCTCACCAGAGTATTTAGCCAGCCTACTTCTGATCACATGGCGGTCTTCAATGCGTCGTTGAATATGATCAATTACTCAAACAAGATCCTTTGCTCAAGGCGATGGCATGAATTCGCACAACAATTCCCGTTGGTGTGCCTGTGTCGGTGATTTAGCTTGCGAAACGACTATGCTGTACACTGTACTCCTTGATTGAACTCTGTCGGGTGAAGGCGCAGTCGCGCTTTATGGCACTTCGCTGCAGAGCCTCCGAATTCACAAGGCTTTCAGCATTTGCGCTGAGATTTGCGGATTCTCGTCTTAAATGTCAACTCTTTCGACAAAGAGGATGCGTCCATGCGTCTTAACATTGTGCTTGCTCTCGATTGTGATCAATTGTGCGATGTGATACGCGAGGCAGGGACATCCGACGAAGACAGACTTTATCTTAATGCTCGAATTAATCACACGTAGCCACCTTCCGCCTCATTTGGAGCACCAGTGGTCAGAAGGGGATCAGCAGTGATGATTTGGGTCTTGATGCGCTTTGAGCCTTGTGAGGCAGAATTCGAAGAATTAGCGTGGAGGTGCGACCACGTTTGGCGTGAGGACTGCCATGAGCCAGCTCGTATGCAGCCAATGGTGCGCGGTGATGCGATCGCACATGATGCAGAACACGAGAATGCTCAGGCCTTAACCAACAGCCACGTCGCGATTTCCACCAGATGCTTCAGCTCGGCTGCCATGTGGAAGGGTGCTCCAGTAAAGTTGATCATCTTACGACGTCTCGACTGTCAAGACATGTTATATGAGTGGTAGAAAGTTGCGATGAAAATGTGACTCAAATCAGCAAGAGGGCACTGGTATGCTTGACGTCTGAGCGGACGATGTGCATGGCATGAAGATGCTCCAGACCGTGGATAATTTTGCTGCTGTGAAACCCTTGCCTGTTTTGCGTGTAGAAAGGCAACATTTGAGATGAAATTCCTGCAATTTGAACTCTCTTTCCCTACGCAGCACAAAGGATGAGGGTTTGTTAATTGAAAAGCTTTGCAAAAGTGTGGTCAGATATGGTGATTGCTCTCTGCCTCCAGCAAGTTGCATTATGATGTGGTACTCTCGAGGACCGCACCGAACAGAAGAGCTGCGTTCAAGTGAAACCGCTTTAATGCACAAGTTATTGTTGTTGTGACCATGTCACATCCTCGCGTGCAGACCGTCTCGTAGACAAGAGAGTAGGAGCCACAAGAAATGAACTTCACAAGACCAACCTCTTAAATCTACATGCCTCTGACTCACCCAAGGCTGGCCTGCCTGTCTTTTGACTGATCTCAAATGCTGGCACAACTGACAAAAGTACCTTTGGGTGAATCCATCGAAGCAGTTCTGGCTTTCCACCGGCTCGTCGCACATCGAACTCGTCTACAACACCGCGTCAATATTTGTGGTTCTGCGTAATTAGAGATGAGTTATTATTTTCGCGAATGGCCGACTTGATCGCCATTCCAAAGTGGGTACTAAATATAAGTCGAATACTAACTCCGTATAAGACTGATTTACCTTCATTGCTTGCCTTTTTGGGGAGACGAGGAGGCAGGGGTTCCTTGATTCACCTCAGGGGCATATGTTGCATTTCTTCACTTAGTCGCATTCAGGCTATGGATATTAATCGTAAAGTGATCAAACCTGGTCAGAAGTGCTAATATTTTTGTCTAAACATCGGTAGAGGAGTTGCGTTTTACGTGTAAGAGAATGTCCAGAATGTGGGATGATATGCATTTGTGGCGCTAGAAAATAATGGGTTTGCTTGACAATTGCAAGCATACTGAGAGAATGGCGAAATGGGCGGAGCTTACTGGCCCGTCTATCGACTGACCTCAGAGGCTGGCACAACCACCGAACTTACTTTGGCGTGAGCTAGTCAGATGAGATCCTGCATTCTTTTAACTCGCCACATTGGAATTGTGCGCATAAAATTGTACTAACATTGTTAGTGCTGATGACTAGAGGTGAGTTGTTTGTCATCATTCATGGCTCTTGGACGACTATTCTAAAATGCACAACGGTTAAAAGTCGATCAAACAGTTTGCATGACTCTGGCTTTGAGGACCATAAAGAGTTACCTAAATAACGAACGATTAGTGGAGCGTTTTGTTGTGTCGGGGCTATTTTGCAGTCTTGTTTATTTAATCAGCAGGCGGCTGGAGTTCGCTTTCATTTGCTGCCCTGTTTGAAAGAAGAGGAACCAGAAATTTCTAGATTTTGCCTTAAGGGTGTGCGTTACATCTACTCACTTGGTCGCATCTAAGCCATGGGTGTGAATTGTCAACTGATCCAAAGATGTCATGGGTGTTGCCATTTCCTTATGCTAAAAAAACGGCATGGATGATCCATCGTACCACTTTTGGTGTTTCATGCGTAAGACAATGCATAACGTGTAGATTTGACAAAGGTATCAGTCGTGTCATGGGTACTACATCAGGCGAGTGTCTGACAGAGCGTACAGCTCTTGGTAGAGCTCATGTACCACCGAATGAAATAATCACGTTGCTAATTTCCTCTTTTCTCTGCAAGAAACCAGTATGAGTTACATCATGTTAATTTTATGTGCCAAGTTGTGATGAATCGACCGAGGCAGTCGATTCCGTTCATGTCAAAATGGGTAGAATGACATCGTTGGGCCACCTCATGTGCCAGATTAGACTATTGGAACATCAAATGACCGGGTGGCGGTGGCTCTATGAAATATGCATTTTTTAAGTTGATCTTCCCTGATCCGGTCTCTCAGATCTTTTGTGCGGCACTCTACTGACTGTAGCATGTTGCTTATTGGAGAACCTAGGACGTGTCACATTGCTAGTAGGTGGCAAAAGCCAAACCATTAGCAAGACCCGACGAAAGCTAGGGGTCATTCAGCCCCCAAGGGTTTGCCTCAGATCTTGCCACTGTAAGCGCATGCTTGCCGGTATATACTGCAAATAAGCTAAACTGGAGCCTAACATATGGCAGAAGAGCAACTGATGATCATTTCGAAATTGTTTTCCTAGCCTTGAACTAGGAAGCAATTCCTGCATTGTGGTGAGATGCGCTACATTTGAGGAGACGTTTAAGAAGGTCAACCACCTACTCAGGCACGTAGCTATCAACCACAAAATGCAGTTAGTATTAAGTTGAGAGATTCGATATTTTAGGAGTGATACTAGTGATTCATGCCATAACCATCAAACTCGCTTGAATATATCCTCGATGGATGTTTTCTTGCGTCCCACGAGATAATTCCTGTGCACTGATAAGGAGAAGCATTTTATTAGCAAGGAAGTATATGTACCATTTAAGCGACGCAGATAATAGAAAAACGTAGGCGCACACGTTTGGGCAGAAAAACAGGTACTAGTCCAACTTTTGGCGAGGTTCTTGAATCAGCGTCGAAGAAGCCATTGTTGCATGCTTGATTTTATTGTTGTGATATAATCAGTGGTGATGCACGGATTCATGCTATCTTAGGTCAAAGTTGCAAAGCAGGATTTTACAAGGAATGTGATGTGATTGAGTGGGGCGCTTTCACAACATACAAGGCTGCATTCTTCAGCGCATATGACACGAAATTTGGGCGAGAAAATAAGATGAGTGTGGTTTATTTGTATCCCGGTATCCTCATGCACAGTCACTTGTCGAAGGAAAGCACGCCATCACAAGTGCGTGGAAGGAGGATACGGTGGCATGTAAGCTAGGGTCATCTCACCACCTCTACTTGTTCAAAATATTTGATGTCAAGCCGCAGTGTAATATGCAGAGATGCAGCTGGTAATCCAATGTCTTTAGGCATTCATGACCAGTATGATATGGATTGATACATTTTTAGGAGTTTTGGCTTGAAATTGCTTTAGTTTTACCTCTTTTCATCTGTAGTTATTTTTGTCTTACGCGGTTAAAAAATTCGTTGTTGCTGATTGTTCGTTCCAAAGGCTTATTCTTTTAAAATTTTGCGTTAACACAATTTTCTATGTTTTGTTACATGGTTTCATGGTGGTTTCGATGGGAGGCTATGTGCCTTAATTGTGTTCAAGACAAAATTACCGAGTTGCTGGTAAACATTGCGTGCCACATTGAGTTAACTTTCTCTTGCTTTGGCAGATTGGACGCTTTCAAAACATTTAGAGGCTTTTTTGTCGCATTATACATATGACAATTAAGCCCTAGGATAAAGGGTACGCGTGAATATTAGCTGTGCCCTACTGCACACTATGAGGGAAACTGGCATATGTTGGTGCCGATAGAGTACTTTGTCCGAAAACCCAAAGCAAAGCCAGGGTTAGATGGGAGGAATAGATTGCATTGGATTGGAATACTGATAACTTTCTTGGACAGATAAGTGGAATTCAGGGCTTTTGTTCCTCCATCAATTGACATTCCATTATCCAAGGTGCTCTCCAGTCGCAAAATTAGAACGCCTCAAAAACCTCTACTACCAAACACGTGAGCAGCAATTGGCAATGTCTCCGTGTAAATATCGTGTCTCTGGTTAGGCTTCTAAACTTTTAATATCCCACGCAAGTGCCAGTGGCCAACACGCATAAAAATGACAAACCGAAAACCCAATCTAAAGTACACAGCAAGTATCATCACCTTTGGAGCAAAGACCCATTTTGAGTGGAGAAAGTTCTCTTACCTACAAACTACCTCGTCCACAGCGCTGATGTCTGCACCAAAACCACAGCCCTTAACCACAATAATGTGACTCTACAAAGCTACCTAACGAGACGGATAGTATCGCAGAGATTAAGCAGTAAGGAGAGAGAGACTGTTGACTGTGCGAAACAGACGGGGGATCACGTAATGCAAATGTTGCGTAAATGAACATTCCATAATTCAATTCACTCGCCACAAAAGCTGCTTCTAGTCCTCTAAATTTGGGTTCCTGACCACCAACATTGATCATACCCGTTAATGCCAAATGTGACCTATTTTTAATAAATCATCGCTAGGCTATTTTACTTCTTTAAATGAATGTGCCTTTGGGTGATAGGCCCTCACTGAGCCCAATCTCAAAAAAAGTTCTTCTTGGTATTCTAAGAGGTAAAAAGGGTTCGGTAGGCCGGTTTTCTAAATCTGTAAAAATTTTGTTAACCACGACTAATGATTGCCTTGGTCGAATCGACATCCCTAGTCTCGTCATGGACGAACCAAATGTTTATGCAGAGCATTCAACTCACCCCGAGTTTGAATAACTAATTTTCAAAACTACCCAATCTGAGCTATAGAGCTACTAAGCTGATGTGTGCTGTGAACCAAAATAATGCCAAGGTCTTGCCAACCAAGAGACTGTAACTGACTACTTGAGACTGTGACCCACCCATGTCTCATGACTCGGCAATTTTAACTTGCAGAAGTGTGTGCGTAATCTTACACAAATGACGATGTCAGACAGTACACGCGTTGTCAACAGCAAAGAAGACCAACACCAGAATACTGGTAAAAATAGAACCCGTGACAAGGGCATAAATTCATTGAGCTGAAGGCAAATGTCTACATTCACCTGGCGTACTTCACTTTATTGTGTAGATGATTGAGGATTTTAGACCTAAGGCTTACGATTAAATCATTTATGAAAGAGCCAATAATGCAGTAAGCCAATGAGAACAGGTGTGGATTTCACTCTCCTGTGAAACTATGGAGGTACTAATGAGGTTATGTCAGGTAACCAATTTTGTCTATGGGACGCCATCATTAATTATCTTCGTTATTTACGACATTAGATTATGTTACGATGTGTGGGACTTCAATAGCCCAGTAAATTAATCACCGATTGGCACACCTTGTCAGATGTCAAAAATAACTCGAGGCGATTGTTTGAGTTTATCTTCAGCATCTTTGTTGTCTTCTTAGTAAGTATAATTTTCATTTTATTTACTCAATCACCTCATTCATTCTTATCCACCAATATAAGTTGATCCTTTGGTTCGGACAACCTCGGGGTACCCCACAGACACGAAAGCAGACCACGTAAATGAAGTGATGTAAGTGCTCAGGGAGTTGATTTATCACAAATTTAATGAGACAACCTCAAGACAAATCGGACAGTTGGGCTTGAATCAGAGATTAATTGTTACGAAGTAAGTTATTTGTATGCTGGGACACATTGTATTCATAAAATGCACTCATGTTTGCATCGTACTCACCTTTTTCAAAAAAATTACTAGATAATGGTTCAAATTCAGTTTACTTAAGCATAACAACTGAGCGAATAAAAGAAGCGGTAACCTTAAACGTATTTTCTTGCTGTTTTCTAGTCTCAACAGCGGCAACATCTATCCCATAGAATTATTATGATCCAAATTCAAGTGGCACTGCAGGCACTGGTGTGCGGGGAGTGCTTCTCACGTAGGCGGCTTAATCGACGCTGACAGCTGTCGCGTAATGTGTCTGCCTCAATTGACAGCGCAGCGACAGTTGCGCACACCCTTACTCCCTGAATCTCTTGGCGTCAAGTGCAAGAGAAGTCAAGCACGTGAGTTTACGCCGTTATACTTCGCCACGCGAATAATTTCCTCTACTTCTACGTGTTGTCAGCGCAACTTCATACATGTGGATAAATATGTTTCTTTAAATGTAACCCACCCACACTCAGAGGAAACATAGGGCATTGTACAAGCCAGTCACTCAAGATTAATTTTTTTTGAGACCTAAAACCTCTCCCAGATTTCACATTGCAAAAGCACAAAGCCTGAGTCGGGCTTGATTTCATTTATTTGTGGCAATATTTGAGGGGTGTTATTGTGTAGGCATCAATGTGGAATGCATTTCGACATATCAAGTGCTTAGTAAAATTTGTGGACAAAGTTATTGTGCATTTGAAGTGCGGCAAAATACTATAAAAGCATGGATCGCGTTTGATTTTGTATATTTGTTGTATCTGGCCTCCCGACCATTTACTTCCACAAAAGTATTACCATCAAAAGTGGCATGATGATGCCTAAAATTGAAATTTGTTATTTGGAAAGAAGAAATCAGTGGAAATGGAAAAAGAGGGTTCAAAGCTAAAGTCTTGTTTCAAGGTCTCGTACTAGTGTCCACTCAAATATGCTCTAGTCAAATATCTCGAGTGGTTGGTCCACTGCTTTACGTTAGTGAAAGGGGTTATTCAGTGCGAGACATTTGGAGTCGATATTGTCATTTAACTTTATGGTCATTACCAAACATCTATCAGACTTAATGTGTCATCAGAATGTAATAAGGAATCTTACCGGTGAGTGAGAAAGTCGTTTTAGATCCTGCAAGATGGAAAGAAGGAAAACAATTAACTGAGTCGAATGACATTCGAACCAGCAAACTATTGTGGCATGGTTGCTTAAAACATCAATTTATTGACTAACAGGTGGAAATTTTTACCATTTGTGTTAAAAAATAATGCGCCTCAACAATTCGAATGGGGTTTTTTACAGTAACAGCTCATGATATTTTAAAAATGGAATGTCCAACCAATGTTATTCATACTTTGATGTGTGTTAATCCAAATGAAATTATGCTCAATCAAAGTGCAAGAAAACAAACCAACTTGCGGTTGCTTTCAGCCACTTTCGGTGATATTCCTAGAGATAGAAATGTCGTCAGAGCGTTTCAGTGAGGCATTATTCCCGAGAATTACCACTGTATTAACGCTTAAGCGTGCAATGTACAATCCCTCATGGTATTTTCAAGAGTAAATTAAGTTAAAGCTTTTGTAAAAATAAATTAAGCTGTTTTAGAAGATCACGCTGACCAACTTATCACTTTGCGTGTAGTCGATGGACACAGCTTTAACCGTATCTTCGCTAGAGAAAACAAAGCTTTCACGGGAATCGCCACTTTTCTTTGGAAAGACGCCATGGAATACCCGCAGATCAGCTTTCACATCCTTCACCAAGTCAACTAAAATGGCACCGTGATTCTAATTCACCATTTTTAATGCCTGGGTGGAAAATAGCAAGCTAAGTCAGTCACATGCAAATCACATGCTTGACTTCACCTGAAATAGTTGGAATGACGAGGGAATTGTTAGAGACCAGCAAGCACGACTCCATGGTTAAAAGTACAGTGAGCACAAGCATCACGCAGGACAATGAGAGATCAGGCGACTAGTATATAAGCAGACACAGCTCAGCACACGATCAGTTTGAAAGGAAGCAGAGGCGGGCAAAGAAATGCATTATGGAAGTTGGCACCATGGGGTGAGGTTGTGAAGGGCTCATAATGTGGGCAGAAGTGGGTATGGTGGTCTGAGCAGAAGCCGCAATGGTGGTCACCGTGTGCGCAGCCGTGGGAATGGTCGCATCAATGGCGGTGAACAGCGAACTCGATTTAAGATGTGCTTACACCGACGCTTGCGATGAAGCCTCCGCGCGCTACAGTGGTGAAGGAGCTGGCTGGCAATGCACAAGCTCTATTCTACCTCCATCTTACTTAGAGCTCTTAAAGAATCCTATTATTTCTGATTAGTGCTTGCAACTGCTTAATACATAATTAGATACCAGTACATGAACCTACACCAGTCTTCTCTTTGGGGTTTTCTTTTGGATTCACAAGATGAAGTAGCGAGTTAGAAGTGCTCTGTGAGCTTTCGACTAAAGGCCATATTGCCCAAACTGGTGACAAGTGAATTCCTCGTTCAGTATCATCCCTTACAGCAGTCTGTTCTACTAGTCAACGTCAGGCTCTACTTAGTCAATCAGGCAAAATCAACTTTTCACACAACCGACATTCACGCTGCGTGAGGCAAAACAGGCAGACAATTCGTAACAGACCTCACTCATGCATATTTTCTCCTCTTCTATGTGCACTACACTGTGTTGTGATTCTCCCAACCATCTCATTGGGGTGAAAATTGTCGTCAATTTCTCATTAGCACAAAAAGGACACAATCAAGGTCTCCATTTGGCGGTCTTTACACCTAACATATTGTAATGTTGACTAGGTTTAATGCACGCCTCTTCCACGCTGCATCAGCTTGGCAACAATCGCGCAATCTTTCTACACGACTTCCTGGCCGCTAGACATACTCGTTCGCGTGCTCACCTTTTATGGCCAGTCAAAGAAGACACCTGAGACAGTGTAATGGGCCTGCTTCTGCGCCAAGCGCATACCGACGATCAGATTAATGGGTCCATACCAACTGTCTGTGGGTGAGTATTTAGGGCTTAACATGACTTCGGCAATCAATTAACTACATTATACATTATGCAATTCATTACAGAATTGTTCACGACCCACTCCTACAAAAGCCGAATTTTTCTGCGGATGGTGGCAACTGTCTGTATGATGGTGAATTTGAAGCTGGGAAGGTGTTGCGAAAGCACATGGGATTTCCCAACAAATGTAATAAACAATTTTGAGGTTGATCCAAATAATCCAAAGAGATGATACGAGGGCCAAACAATGCAGGTTACAGTGGCTGCGGTGGCCTTGGTGTAGCTCATCATGGCAGCCGAATTGTGCAGATTATGAACGCGAGTGGATTCCATGACGTCCAACCAGTCATACCAAACTATCGACTGGTGTCTCGTAGTTTTGCGACGGTGGTTGGTGACCCCCTGTTTTCCCAGATCGCATCTTGTGTTTTTGTCCATCGCAGTCAGCGAAGCCAATGCAACGTTTAGTGGAAAATACTATGCATGCTACTGTCCTACACACCACGAAGTTGGATTTGAGTATTTCCTATAACATGCGGCTTAAAGAATCGTTAAAAATCACTGGCAAAATGCTCATGTTATTGCCACGAGTTACAATGCTTATGAAGAACAACATCTTCATTTAAAGAAAATCATCCCACTGAATAATTATGACTTTTTTGCATTTGGAATACATCAAAGAAGTGAAAATGGGGTCATATCAAATAAACAAGCCTTTAAATATGTCGTGGTAATTCATGCTGAACAAACCATACGCTTTTTAATTTCACATCTTCCGCCCACAATCTGCTCAGAAAAATCGAAAATTACATTATTTTGTCTAACTGGACTCGTGAGTTTAGCAGAAAGTTCCCATTCATACCTAGTCGACAAAAAAGCAGATGTAGCAGAAGAAATAATACCAGTCTAGGTGCTGTAATAAACTGGGTGCGTCATTTGCGCTAGAATGCACGAAGCTCTGGTCCAGTAAAGTGTGTCAGAAATAAGGGGATGTTATGACTGATCTTGTATAAAATTGCTCTGAAATATGCGAACTTGCAGAATCAGGGTAGCGGTTGTTCTCCACATCCTCGTCAACATAGTTACATGCTGGAGGAAATGATGAACAACAAATTCCAACGGTGTCCATAACTTCGGAAGAATTTGTCTATATATCGCTACCACCTGCGCAATCATCAAAAAGCACTTGCATGATGTGATGTTTCTTGGAGTCCTTTGTTTTCTCACTTATCCAATCACCCTTGTCCCGCTCCATTTCTCTGCCGTCCAGGAATTCATAAATTTACCCATCTACTTCTCAGACATCAAAGTATCACAATTGAAACGTATGTGTTTGGTCGATGATCATGGACTATTTTGTCGGCGTAAGCGTGGTGTTGGGAAAGCATGGCACTGGAAATCCAGAGGAGTAGGAATCATTCTTTGCTTTCAAAATCAATGAAGCGCTCTAAGAGATTGAATTTTTGCCTTTGATCATCGATTGATTCGGCTGCTTGTACTGCCTTAAGCCACTAAGGCCTGTGATCCCTTTCTTCGTCTCGACTCATAGCGCTAGCGAGGGCTGCTTTGGCAATCGATGTACTCTACGCAATATGGTCACCATTCACTTCCACCGAGTTAAAGAGGAAGGCAATTTGCATTGTGCACCGTTTTTAAGACATTGCGACCGAGATTCCAAAATGTTTTTCTTTGTCGGTACTAAGGTTATTTTAACTAACTAACTAACAAGCAGCAAAATGCACTCAATACCATCAAATGGCAGATGATCGTTAGGCAGCACACTCGCATGCACACAAACATTCCAAAATTGCACAACCTCATGTGACATAGGCCGTACAGATTGGAATCTTTGGAAATAATTGAGGCATGAATTTTCCTTTTCTCTTGCAAATTAGTCAAACTTGAGCAATACGTCATTCCAATCACTGCAACACCCACATGTACCTATTTGCTCTAAGTTCAGCAGTGTTAGTCTGTCCGAGTGATGTCACTTCTCTACAAATGTCGATTCCTTCATGGTGCTACACTTGCAAAGGCTAATGTTTGGTAGTTTGTTTCGGTTATAATTTCGTGACTACTCTAGTTTATATTGTTGTAAAATATTACCATCTGCTCAGTGGCTCCCTTCACATGACGCCTCCCTAGTTAGATAACCATTCATCTCCACACTACTGTGGTCCTAATTTTCCTACAGATAAGGAGTGATGTGGCAAAGACAATGATCGACACCCCATTGTAGGGTCTACACCTCTCCAAAACCTTCAGTCTCCTGCTGTAGCACTATCGTTGCGACCACGAAACCAGAGATCACCGACGATCTCCTCGACAAGTCAGTCCCCTCCGCCTGAGGTTACAACCAGCGTGTCTTTGACGTCATCTCTCTCGCTGTGCATCAAATTCATCAAATTCCTCACCACATTGATAACTTCTGTCTGCTCATTCGCCACTATTGTAAGCTCTTTCGTTTTAAGTGGTGCAAATCCATGACACCATTAATGAGTGGTGGGTCAAGGCTGCCAGTGAAGCATTGATGTTTTTCGATGCACTTGAAAACGAAGACACTGCAGCTGATGGTTTTGTTACTACCGCTGCTTCCTCGTTACCTGTGCGTGAGGTTATGGATTTGGTAGGGGAGCTGTGGAGGTGGCGGAACCCGGCGCACATGTGGTTCTTGCTATTAGTCAAAGCATTTGCCACTCTTGCTTCGTCAAAAAATGCAAGTTTCTTTTTCCTATAACATGCGCCAATAGAATTAAAGTCAACGCTTTTTTGTTGCTCAGTAATCATTTTAAATTAATCCAAACGTTTGCTTTCCCACTTTCTTTAATTTAGATAAAAACCTGCAGAATTTTTTGCCAGCTGACCATTACCTCAGTGCAGCTTCAGACTTCACTGCTGCTGCTGCTGCTGCGTCGTGGTAGCTGTGCGGCTTCTGAAAGATCACTCTCAACAGAAGTTACCCTTTTAAAGTTAGGGAGCCTCATAACTCAGATTCTGAAATGTCGGGACTGATGCTTGGTTGTCGAATACGGACGGTTGTGTTGTACAACGGGCTCTTTTGTTGACAATTCAATCGAGTGACTGAAATTGTCTGGAACTCTCAGTTCTCAATTGATCATTTTGAGCAGCACTAGTTCCCATCTTATGCTGTATTCGTGATATAATCTGCTACTGAAAATTTGTCAATAATATGCAAGCTATCAATCCTCGTTTTCAAATGCTGTAATACGTGTGGGTAGGATGGAGAGATATTTCACATAGGTGCGTTGAGTACCTGCGAAATATGGAAACCAAAACACCCGACTTGGTAAACAGAATGTATGCATTTTGGTAATGGAAAGGCGTAAGTCCTTTACTCAGCCAATGTAGTTGCTTTAAGCGCCTATGTAATGGCCTTTAATGCATATCTAAAGACAACGTGTGCAATGCTGGATGCAGCGGTGTTGGAATTGATAAATTTGGAGGCACAGTGTGCATTGGCGTTGCCTCAAAATGTCCGAGGCATACCAACAAATGTTCATTGAGCATTGATCAGGGTACATTGTATGGTCGGTAAATGAGTGTAACATATTGCGCGGCTGTGGGAAAAAGATTATAGACCATAAGTGAGAAGTTAATGTTGTAAAAGCTACCACTTATGGTAAAATTAATGATGTGATTTCAAGCATGATTTTTCTGGTAAAATATTTCAAAATCCTACAGCTACCTCTCTAAGGTGGTGGACATAGTCTGACCGGCTAGCGCACTCGACACAACCACCGCTGGTATCACCAACACTAATGTACAGACTTGATAACTACAACAAGATTTGGAGGTGTATGTGCATTTAGACATCAGAGCTAGTGTTGATGGTTCCACGGTTCTTGTAACTGCACGCACTACTCATCTTGACGTAAGAAGGCACTGCTTATGGAAAGATGTGAGTTTCAATCTCTTCAAGTGGCAGATATATGGATAGGCTGGCAAAAACACTGAAAATTCATAATTAAAACAAGGTTGCCGTTCTCAAACCAGCAATTAGATTCATCTCTTAGCTACCTACAGGTTTCGCTTATGCACTTCTTCAATTTGTTTTCCTGCTTACCTTCATAGCTTTTCTCCTCCTCCACTTCCATCGCCTCAATTCCCACCGCTGGTTAATTCAAACCTCCCACTTGCCATGTTAAAGACGCCAAATGCCTAAGTGATACAATTTGCCAAATGTGAAGTCCGCTTATGCTACCATCTATTTTACATTCTGCGCCACTCTCTATTTCTTCAATTCGTACGTCGCTTCACTACTGGTATTCGAACGCAAATCACATGTAAAGGGGTAACTACAGGCAGCCACTTCAAGTGTGTCGTTATAAAGACATCTATACTTCCTCCACTAGACCGATTTTCTTTCAAACTTCACTCTAATGCATGGTTATGTTGTTAGATAACTAAATAGATTCTGAGATTGATAAAAGAACATAGAACGCAGTGCCAAATCCGAGCATAAGTGCTCTCTTGGTGTTGCAGATACACACCGAATACCCTATCAATCAAGATCATTGCAATTAAATAACTAAAATGAAGCTGGAGCAGTAGCTCAGGCCTTCAAGTCCAACTACACAAGCAAGCACCACTCGAGTTTGCCACTTCAAGTGTGTCGTTATAAAGACATCTATACTTCCTCCACTAGACCGATTTTCTTTCAAACTTCACTCTAATGCATGGTTATGTTGTTAGATAACTAAATAGATTCTGAGATTGATAAAAGAACATAGAACGCAGTGCCAAATCCGAGCATAAGTGCTCTCTTGGTGTTGCAGATACACACCGAATACCCTATCAATCAAGATCATTGCAATTAAATAACTAAAATGAAGCTGGAGCAGTAGCTCAGGCCTTCAAGTCCAACTACACAAGCAAGCACCACTCGAGTTCTCCTTATCATTTTCGGATTTACAAATTCACGACTCCTCTACAACTTCAGCTCTCAATCCAATTCACTTTATTTCTTAGCACCCCATTCTCCACCCTTCTAATAATCTATTCAATTAACTACACGCCTCACTTCCCTCCACTTTGTTATCAAACCAGATCCAGGTCTCAATCTCGCCTACTCTTCTCTGGTCCAGATCCCACATCTGCCCAACTCTACTCCTCAAGTTGGCTACATCCTCATACCCTTTTGATTCGATAGCTTTTTATCCCTTTGCCAATTTAATTCAAAAACGAAGCCAACCTTCTCACAGACAACTATTAACAATGCTTGTAACAACACAGAAATACTTCGTCTGGGAAGAAAAACGAGAAGACTTCCTGGAGCAAAGACGTCATTCGTAGATTCTCAGGAAAACTCAGTGTACTCATCTTCCGAATTCGGTGGGGATAGAGAGCAGGCAGAGCAATCCATTGTCGCATGGCTGAAAATTCTTGTGCTCCTTCCCTCATCCTGCGCTGCAAGGCAATTGTCTAAGTGCATCAACAATAAGGTTATCTGGGCATCTTCTATCAATTACAACCGCACCCACTTATTTATATTAATACTTCACCCCGAGTTTCCTCATAAGCAGACTTTTCAGAGTCTCCGGTAGGTTCTTGGGAGGTGTCTGGCTCCTGACAAAACCTGAAATTCTAAATGATTTATTGGTTGCTTGTGGCTTCAACTCCTCATGTAATGTGTATCAGCATTGGGGCAGAAGTGCAATAAAATTTGTCCTGTGTACCGATTTGCAATATTATTAACAAACCGGAAAAATAATTTGTGACCTTTTGTACGACGATGACATTTTCAAAGCGACTTGTAGCCTAGATATTCAGCATCAGCTTCTCACAAACTCACAATTCAATGTGCGGTAATGTTGGCACCTAAATGAACGACTACCGAGCCTCATCATCATTACTGGCTTGCAACGGACTTCCATTATGCTACCGACTTTCTTTCAATGTCTCACCACTTCTATAAGACCTAGATTGTTGCCAATGCAACGTACGGCCCATC
Organism: Taenia asiatica; assembly: GCA_001693035.2. Lineage (NCBI taxonomy): Eukaryota > Metazoa > Platyhelminthes > Cestoda > Cyclophyllidea > Taeniidae > Taenia > Taenia asiatica. Next base: position 18,014 of record LWMJ02000322.1, read on the forward strand.
ATATGGTCCTGCGTACATCCAGGCACTACCTTAATTACCCTATCTTGCGACAAATAACGTGTGTACGGGCTTGTCCTCAGTAGGCGCTGCATTCATATGTAGTGATTAGACGACGCAGTTATTAGTCAGCCATTACTTAATTATTTACCTGTTGGCACATTCTTAGTGCCACAATACACATCGACCCTTTCTGTTACGCCCTATCTCCACGCATCTCCTTTTTATGGCCTAGGAGAATCTATGCTTACAAATCGGCTGGTGAAAGAGGTTGAGACAAATGTGGGAAATGGTAACACTCGCTACAGTAAGAATGATCGGGAGTGAATGTGTACGGAGAAAGTCCATTTGAATGCCAAAACCCAAAACAGACGTGACCACAAATGCCAGGATCAAAGCTGACAACCTCTACAATAAACCCACGGACTCTCAACTCCCCTCCTCCACCCATAAGGCTATGGTGACGTGCAGCGAGGCACAAGTACCGAGTTTAGCTACGCACTAGGAAGTTAAAACACATGCATACTTGTAGAGGGGAATAAAAAGTACACGAAAATAACAAGATACACAAAGCGGTGAATCCTCCCTACCCTTCCTACCCCCTCACCCATCGTATCGTGAGTGTTACGTCCAGAGCGCGCAATGTTACTCACTAAAATAGACGGAAGAAAAGGAGTATAAGGAAAAGGGGAAGCAGTCATGAAGAACAAGTAGATGGGGTGAATGAGTAAAACGAATCAATAAAAAATAGAGGAATTGCACACAAACAACCGCAAAGGTCCTTCAGCACATTTGCCAAGGCACCCAACTATCTGCACCGACAGCGACAGAAACAGCTGCGAGTTGGAGTCGTTGCGATGAGAATAGGACGAAGGGAAGGCATGTTTGAGTTTCTTCTGTTGCTGATGCCTCAAGAAAATGAAGTATTGGCGGATGCAGCCGCGGTTCAATGCTGGAGATGGGAAAACTAATTTTTGGCTCTAATCGTATTGGGGATCAGTGTTCTCCTAGAAAAGTATACCATCAAAATAGACCAAACGCTTCGATTGCTCCTTTCCCATGGGTGCACATGTGAGTTTTTTATCTGGTCAAAATGCAAGCTTTTCCGTTGACCAAGTTCTTTGCTCCAGAATTTTAAAGACGTTTTTGCCAATACCAACTGTACCTAGGTCTGTCTGGGGAGGTTTTTTGGAAATTCTGTGCCTCTATGAAAGGCAAACACAGCGACTTCGTCCATTGGTCCTGGCCACCTCAATCCGTCTACCAACAGTCCCTTCACCACTTAAACAGCAAGTTATGATAAACTAAGGCGGAATATACTCATGCTAGCTCCAGCCTTGAAGTTGCAGAGAGAAATGTCATGGGCATGTACACTTGGCCAGGCGAATGGGAACTAAGTTACGTGTACCAACTTGCCTTATCACTCCAATTCACCTAATGAAAAAATAGAGGAACTTTGCCTACGGAGGTTGAACTGAAATCCCGCTTTTGCCGCAGAGGGATTTCCCGCATGCAATTTTGACTCATAGCAGCATAAATGTTGGCAATGGGAGCAAGACTGAGGTAACGGGGTCTAAGGGCCTGGAAGATGAAGAGAAAGTCATTGGCAGCACAAATGGCGCTATCACTCAAACGTCCTTTCATGAATTCACACAATTTCCCAAAAAGCACCGAAACCACACTAGAAACATTGGGCATGAGTGACAGGTTTTAAACTCCTTCCAGACAATCCCTGTGCTTTCGATAGGAGAAATCCTAGTCATCGAAAACGCATGCAATTCGAACAGTGATCCAAATAATCCTGCCTGTCATTCTTGCCTCTACCGAATTCTTGTGGTTTGCGACACCATCATCAATCGCTTGTGCAATCACAGGACTCATGAGATGATTTGGTGGGATGAGCTGAAGGAGGCCTCCCATCCCAATTCGGGTGCAACAAACCTTGACACAGCCTCACGTGACGGGTTCTTAGTTAATGCTTCCTTCTTCATTCACACCTCTTTTGGTAAAAAGGCAAATCTAAAATAAAGTGGAGTGAACGAAATCGGGACTAATGTGTGGGAATGCAAAAATGTGGAATGAACGGTTAAGGAAAAGGATAAATTATTGAAGGGTACTACTTTGCCTCCCTGTCGAGAAATTTGGGGGCCTAATTTGCATTCTCTTTTTTGTTTTCCTCCTTTGCTTGCATTGAAGTGGCTAAATTTTAATGTAAGACGTTGATAAGTTGCTTGTTCAACTCGTTGTTTTGCATCCACAAGTGCTAAAGATTATGCTGGGAAGCATTGTCTGCATTCCTACACAACGTCGTCAACATATTGTTCGCCCTGCAAATTGTGTCCATCTGTCCTCATGGTTATCTCGAATGCCACTGTGCGTGGAAGTACCAGTGACGACTCCTAACGTAAGTTCTATATAAAAAGTTGGCCTCTGGCATCTAAGCCTTTCTTCCGTTTTGCCAGAAAGCGACGGTCGTCAAGACGTTGTTACAGAGCTGCTTACCCCACTTGTACGGAGATGTTTACCAAATGGGCACACTAATGATGTGCACGCACTAGAGGGGCATTCCATCTAACCATCTCCGCGTGCGTTTGATTGGAATCGTATAAATTGATTAATGTGATAAAAATAGTAGCAGATTCTTATGCTAAAACATCACTCGAATACTTTTTTACTGGTACAGCTTTTAATTAGGTTCGAAAATGCATCGCAGATTGGTGTTATATGCACAGACCTTATACATTGTTCGACGCGGCGTGTCATCGTCCTAGTTTACAAACTCACCGTACTGTAGCTGTTTCACTCAGGACACCAAAATATTTTTTGTTTAAAGTCGTATCAATTCGCTTGGTCACGTTATCGCAATAAAGATGGGGAATGAGTAGTGTGTTAAGGGAATTCAAGCAGAGGGCTTGTGCCGCATTGGAAGGACATCTAGTTTCAGATCTGATAAATAGCACCTGGAGTGGTGAAGAAGCTTGTAGTCATAAGTGTGTTGGAGAACACCAGTCTTATTTGAAACAAAGCATCATAGGTAAAATAGAATTCAAACTAATCACTACCACGGTGCCCATACGCACTTATTTTACCGTTGATACTCTGTGATTGTGGTGACATGTCCATGTTAAGGCAGAGAAGATAGGCGGATGCTAACAGAGGTCAGTCCGAATCGGTTCCCATATTAACATGTCGCAAAGTCGTCAACCTTTAAAAGAATTTGCACATCCCCTGCCCCTTAAATTCAACGAACCTTACCCATTCATCCACTTTTCAACCCACCCCCTCACTTACTCCTCGAATCCACATACACGTTGTGCCAATTCTATTCCGTTCGATATTCGTATTTTGTTTATTGCAACGCCAGGCAGATGTTGATGTGTCTACTTCCCTCTTGCTGCATTAGAGGCGGCGCGGAACAATGCGTCCACGTCACTTCCTCTAAGGTTTCACCATTCTCGTTTAACAGCTTAAATCCTCACGTGTCTGTTGTTCTGACATTTATGCTCTGATCTAATCACCATTGCAAGATTTTTGGCACAGTGCCTGTTGTGTATAGGGCATTGGTCACCTCTCCATGCGTGGCATCCACACAATTATGTCCGGCGCTATTGCAGTTGAAATATATTTGTGTGCGCAAGCAGTGTGTAACCCAACAATGATTTATCTATAAATAAGGAGGCTTTTGGCAAAGTTAATGCGTGCTGCTATGAGTTACAGAGCATGTTTCTCAGCCGACATAATTGCTGGTTTGTTGGTAGGCGATTGTTGGGATTCTACTCGCGTGTGAGCGTAGTCACCAAAAAATACAAATACAAATAAAAGTCTTTGATAACAGTCATTCTGTTCCTCGTAATAGCGAAGGGCTTAAGAGACAGCACGGATTAAGAAGCAGGTGAAAGGAGTGGAGGGCGTAGGTGGCCGAGACACCTGTCCATACCGAAACAACGATCACCGTGCTGACGCACGATGGTAAAGAAAGGTCGTGGTGAATATATTCGCTTTTAACTAAGAATAATGGCACAGTGTTAAAAATGCATGGCATAGTAGGTAGCCCAAAAAACGGGTAACTGAAATGTGATGGGAAACTTAGGGGAGGAATGAGCGTGGAGTAATGGAAACGAAGTAAGAAGCGGAGGTGCCATATTCGAGGGATATGCGCATGATAGCCGGCGTGGCAGGGACGACAATGGCCACATACAATGCACCCCGGGGGAGGGGTAAGACTGACCTAACTACGACGCATGCTCATTGTGTCTTTTTAAGTGTCACCTAGTTTAATTCAAGCGTTCATTCTGCGACTTTAACAACTTAAACAGGTGAGTCCCGAGTGACACTTGCTGCTTTCTCGCCATGAATCTCACAAATGGGGCGAGACGTGGCTCATGATCACCAACAATGATAATAATCGCCTTCAAATATCTGCATGGATATCTTTCGGATGAGGAAAATAAGTTGCAAAAAGAACTGTTGTGTTAAATGCCTATCTGCCTGACCTTGCCACTGTTATGGCTGGTCTAGCTACGGAGATGGTTCAAAGAAATTGAATGATCAAAATTCATTCATTAAAAGGAGACAGGTTATGACGCAAAGTTTGTGGTGTTTATTCCATCGTGTCACTGTTGTTTCGCATGTTCCACATGCAATCGTTCTGATGTATTGGACCAAGTTAATAAACGTCGAAGCAGCAAGTGAAGCTAGTAATGATGTTGAGTTTCGCACAGGAGACGTTTTACCAACAAAAGCTCAAGCATATTTGCTGATATTCCTCGCTTCTTACCATCCAACTACTTTGCTCAATGCTAGTGTCTCCAACCTCCTTGATTTATTACAACTTTGACGACGTAGGATGACACCCCAACAGCAATGCCTAAAATAAGCCTGCTCTTTACTCTTTCAAGCGTGATATGTGCGTCTTTTGAAGCATTCTCTGGAAAAGTTATTTTTCACGCCACCGAGGGAGGTAGTTTAACACAAGATCTAAAAAATGTCCCTGCGGAGTGTGAAATTCAGTAAGCCAATGCTAACTGCTTTAAAAGCCACTATAATAACTAGAAGAGGAGAGGACGATGCGTCACAGGACGAGGAATATAGCTGAGGTGGTAATTACAGCGAAAGGCGACATTTGTCAGCAGTGACAATGACCTCAAATTGCAAGCCGTAGTGGGCGCATTCTGTCCATCTGTTATCGTAATGAATCTCAACGATGTGGATGCCACCACAAAGTTTAAGGTAGTTAAGATCTCAAAGAAAAAGAACTGGAGACGGCTTACGATTCTAGGCCGCAAGTACCACGATATGAGGTGATTTCGCACGGATTATTTCAAAATCCTGTATAATTACTGATAAAAGAGAAGAAGAGGGCGTCACAAGAAATGGTATGCACCTATTAATCCTATCGCCCGTATGTTCTTAAAGCAGAAACAGTCCCATCATGTTGTCTCAATTGTCTTCGGTGAATAAGCTTATAGAGTAATCATGCGAGTGAGTATGTCTGACGGACAGGAGGTCGCGTAGAAAGATTGTTATATTGTTGTCAGGCTGATGCAACGTCGAAGGAACGTGCGCTGACTCTAGTTGTCATTGTAATATGCTAGGNGCATGGAGACTACTGAAAAAGGGCCATGATATTGTCTCCTTCATGCGAATGAGAAAGTGACGGGCGAAGCAAACCAGTTTGTGATATGCACAGAATAAGAGAAGCAGATGACACAGGCGGCGCAGGAGTTTTCCACTCCGTTTAAGACATTTCACAGGGACGAGTGTGTGCGCGTTTCTTTAATTACAATAACTGGTTTTCAATCTTAGACACGTAAACAGTAAGAAATCCTTCTATGGTAAGATAACCACTTCACAAGAAGTGGTCCATGTCGAGTGTGAATGTACATGAACTAGAAGATGTGCATAAGTAAGGATTGTTATGAGTTGCCCGCATGTTGTGTCGCGCATATCGTGAACGTCAGTCCTGCGAAACGTAGACCCTAAATGATTAATCAGGTAGAGCCTGACGTTGGCGAGAAGAGCAGACTGCTGTATGAGATGATGCTTAACGAGGAATCCACTTGTCATTGCAGGCGTTGGCGATAAATGTTGCACAAGAGAGTGGATACAGGAAAGGGGAAGAGAAAGAAGAGAACGCTAAGTATGCTCAATTTGCTGGCCTTTTTTTTGCTTTATCCTTCTATTTTGCCCTCTGTACTGCACACCATCTGTGTAATGTTTGATGACAACTTTACTTTGCTTGGTGCATTTACAAAAGCACTAAAGTGATAAGTGGAAATATTTTTGCATTTTATGGCATACGTAGATGGACAAGGGTGACTTTGGAGTGGTGCTAGAGGTGGAAGAATGCAAACTACAAATGGACTTCCTACACACATTGTAGTGATGCCCCAACCCACCATTCCCCTACATAATCTCAATGCAGATGATGATGGATATCACCCTCTTGGCATCAGTGCCTCCTTTTGGTAAGAATGAACAACGCATAAAGCACACCACTTTAAAATCATATTTTTTGAACTTTTAGTGTGTCTTTGGTTACCAAGATAACTCGACCGCAAAAACCCTGTTATGCTTCTGTTCCAGCTTTTCCGCCTCCTGGACAACATTTAGTCCAGATCTTAGGGTACTTTGAAGACGATGATGTTTTCATCTAAGTGGCTTGCGGGTGGCCGGTCTGATGGTGAAGATGGTAACTTAGGTGGACGCACGGCTAAAATAGCCAAATTTATGCATCTTATTCCAGTGTGTGTACGTTTGAGGATAATGGCAAACTTGATGGGTGGGGAGCGAAGCAGGCACACAGCGGCGAGGAGACGGAACTTGGCAGCACTGGGAATTGTGGCACGGCAGGGAACTAAAATGGGAGCAAAAATGAACAGAAGGAGAAGGAGGCGAAGAAATAAGGTCAAAGCAAAAAGGAGGGTGAATGCGAGTTATTAAAATGGAGGGTAAGGACAGAGGACTGCAGTCTTCACCAACTTCGGGACGATGGGCTGGGTCCAGTTAAGGCTCCATTCCATTTCCTCCAACTTTCCTTATCTGACCGCTGGGGTAGCCTAATTGGCGGCAGGTAAGGCGGCATGTTTGCGTCAGGTTGCCTATAGCCTCCCTGACAGCCATGCTTACACAGCCTGTGGTACTGCGTTAAATGATACAAGTTCGACACATGCCTCGAACCCTGCTACTCCCGCCCCGTGATCCTCCATTAACGGATCCGTGTCTGCACAGCAGAGACAGCAACGACGATGGCAGAGAGTCATCGTGACACAACACCGCGCATGTCAGCAATGCAATAAACCAGGCGACTGACCGAGTCAGACGAGGTTATAAGGTGGCTGACGCATCTGCCTACACTAGGGACTATATTTATGCACTTAACTGCCAACTGCCTTGATTCTTTTGTTGCGTTAACGATGACATGACCAAACTGCACAGCTTTAGCTGCATCTTCGAGGATGGCACTGTAAATCAAGCAAGTGATTCTCTTTGATGGTACTTCAAACTTATCTTCTACGACTCCTTGCAGATGGTGACCTAAGAACGGGGGCACTTCCTCAAAGCATTAAACTTTCGGTATCTGCCTCTCCCTGTAACTTCAAGCTCAAGTACATTTACTTCTTGTGACGCACTCTTCTTCTCTTTTATCAGTAATTCTAGAGGATTTTGAAATAATCTGTGCGAAATCACCTCATATCGTGGTAGTTGCGACCCGGAATCGTAAGCCGTCTCCAGCTCCTTTTCGTTGAGACCTTAACTACCTTAAAATCTGTGGTGGCATCCACATCGTTGAGATTCCTTACGATAAGAGATGGACAGAATGCGCCCACTACGGCTCGCAATTTAAGGTCATTGTCACTGCTGACAAATGCCGCCTTTCGCTGTAATTACCACCTCAGCTATATTCCTCGTCCTGTGACGCATCGTTCTCTCCTCTTCTAGTTATTATAGTGGCTTTTGAAACAGTTAGCATTGGCTTACTGAATTTCACACTCCGCAGGGACATTTTTTAGATCTTGTGTTAAACTACCTCCCTCAGTGGCGTGAAAACTAATCTGGCCAGAGAATTCTTCAAAAGACGCACATATTACGCTTGAAAGGGTAAAGAGCAGGTTTATTTTAGGCACTGCTGTTGGGGTGTCATCCTACGTCGTCAAAGTTGTAATACATCAAAGAGGTTGGAGACACTGGCATTGAGCAAAATAGTTGGATGGTAAGAAGCGAGGAATATCAGCAAATACGCTTGAGCTTTTGTTGGTAACACGTCCCCTGTGCGAAACTCAACATCATTACTAGCTTCACTTTCTGCTTCGACATTTATTAACTTGCCCCTCTAGTGCGTGCACATCATTAGCGTGCCCATTTGGTAAACATCCCCGTACAAGTGGGGTAAGCTTAGATGCCAAAGGCAAACTTTTTGCATAGAACTTACTTTTGGATTCGTCACTGGTACTTCCACGCACAGTGGCATTCGAGATAACCAGGAGGACAGATGGGCACAATTTGCAGGGCGAACAATATGTTGACGACGTTGTGTAGGAATGCAGACAATGCTTCCCAGCATAATCTTTAACACTTTTGGATGCAAAACAACGAGTTAAACAAGCAACTTATCAACGTCTTACATTCAAATTTAGCCACTTCAATGCAAGCAAAGGAGGAAAACAGAAAAGGGAATGCATATTAGGCCCCCAAATTTCTCGACAGGAAGGCAAAGTAGTACCCTTCAATAATTTATCCTTTTCCTTAACCGTTCATTCCACATTTTTGCATTCTCACCCATCAATCCCGATTTCATTCACTCCACTTTATTTTAGATTTGCCTTTTTACCAAAAGAGGTGTGAATGAAGAAGGAAGCATTAACTAAGAACCCGTCACGTGAGGATGTGTCAAGGTTTGTTGCACCCGAATTGGGATGGAAAGCCTCCTTCAGCTCATCCCACCAAATCATCTCATGAGTCCTGTGATTGCACAAGCGATTGATGATGGTGTCGCAAACCACAAGAATTCGGTAGAGGCAAGAATGACAGGCAGGATTTTTTGGATCACTGTTCGAATTGCATGCGTTTTCGATGACTAGGATTTCTCCCATCAAAAGCACAGGGATTGTCTGAAGGGAGTTCAAAACCTATGTCACTCAGACCTAATGTTTCTAGTGTGGTTTCGGTGATTTTTGGGAAATTGTGTGAATTCATGAAAGGATGACTGAGTGATAGCGCCATTTGTGCTGCCAATGGCTTTCTTCTCATCTTCTAGGCCCTTCGACCCCGTCACCTCAGTCTTGCTCCCATTGCCAACATTTCTGCTGCTATGAGTCAAAATTGCATGCGGGAAATCCCTCTGTGGCAAAAGCTGGATTTCAGTTCAACCTACGTAGGCAAAGTTCCTCTTTTTTTTCATTAGGTGAATTGGAGTGATAAGGCAAGTTGGTACACGTAACTTAGTTCCCATTCGCCTGGCCAAGTGTACATACCGGTGACATTTCTCTCTGCATTTTCAAGGCTGGAGCGAGCATGAGTATATTCCGCCTTATTTTATCATAACTCGCTGTTTAAGTGGTGAAGGGACTGTTGGTAGACGGATTGAGGTGGCCAGGACCAATGGACGAAGTCGCTGTGTTTGCCTTTCATAGAGGCACAGAATTTCCAAAAAACTTCCCCAGACAGACCTAGGTACATTTGGCATTGGTAAAATCGTCTTTAAAATTCTGGAGCAAAGAACTTGGTCAACGGAAAAGCTTGCATTTTGACCAGATAAACAACTCACATGTGCACGCATGCTTTTCTAGGAGAACACTGATCCTCAATACGATTAGAGCCAAAAATTAGTTTCCCCATCTCCTGCATTGAACCACGGCTGCATCCGCCAATACTTCATTTTCTTGAGTTATCAGCAACAGAAGAAACTCAAACATGCCTTCCCTTCATCCTGTTCTCATCGCAATGACTTCAACTTGCAGCTGTTTCTGTCGCCGTCTGTGCAGATAGTTGGGTGCCTCAGCAAATGTGCTGAAGGACCTTTGCGTTTGTTTGTGTGGTATTCCTCTTTTTCTTATTGATTCGTTTTCCTCATTCACCCCATCTACTTGTCCTTCATGGGTGCTTCCCTTTTCCCTTATACTCCTATTCTTCCTTCTATTTTAGTGATTAACATTGCGCGCTCTGAACGTAACACTCACGATACGATGGGTGAGGGGGTAAGAAGGGTAGGGAGGAATCACCGCTCCCATTACAACTCGAGTTATGCTTTGTGTATAATGTTAATTTCGTGTACCTTTTATTCCCCTCTACAAGTATGCATGTTTTAACTTCCTAGTACGTAGCTGAACTCGGTATTTGTGCCTCGCTGCACGTCACCATAGCCTTATGGGTAGAGGATGGGAGTTAGGAACCCATGGGTTTGTTGTAGAGGTTGTCTCTTTTGATCCTAGCATTTGTGGTCACTTCTGTTTTGGGTTTTGGCATTCAATTGGACTTTCTTAGTACGCATTTACTTCCGATCATTCTCACTGTAACGAGTGTTACCATTTCCCACATTCGCTTCAACCTCTTTCACCAGGCTGATTTAGCCCTGTAATGGATCAGTCCTTGAGTCTACTTGGAGCGCCTACCTAGTTGTCGCGTCGTTGTACCTTCGCGGGGTGTGCTGTTGGTACGTTAAATAAATGTGTGCATTCTGCCCGACTGTGATGTATCCTTTGGTCTTCGGGGAGGAAAAAGCTGGTGGAACTGCAGCACATATGTGATAATTGGTGATGGGATGTTCTATTGCGCAGCCGCAGCCCATCCATATGACCGAGTAACAGCTGCAGCATGTGCTGCTTCAGAAAATGCAAGAACGTTTCCATTTTGTTAGGTCGCAGCTTGTTGGCACAGGTGATGAGTGTATTTTAGAGTTTAGTCTCCATTTGGTGCTCAAACTCCACTGTTGAATGTTCAGTAAATTGTTAATAATCAAAAGCTACTACTTGGCCATGGGAGTGGCCTTAAAAGGCACTGAATGTGTTACTTGTCGGTATTTAAGTAGGTGGGTGGGTGTGAGGCGAGAGGGCCATGTTTAGGAAGAGAAGGCAGGACACTTCCAACCACCTTTTCTCGGGGTCACGTAAGCAAAGAAGGCAAAAAGTATCCATCTGGCTTGAGTAAACCAATAATGTGTCCTACCCCACAGGAATGTTCAAAATGCTGTCATTTTGCCATTTCATTAAGAGGTACCTTTGCAGAGAAGTGACAGTACCATTACTTCGGAACTGAATTTGATTGAATGATGTGCTGAATGAAATGGCCAGATGAGATGAAGGTCGTGGTAGGAGGTCGTATAGGTGGAAAACTTTCAATAACATCGATTGCTGTGTTTACGGTCCTTCCCATCTTAACCTTACTCAGCGTTGCTTTATTCTACTGTTCTTTCAACTACCATGCTGCCAGAGCAGGCAGTTAATGAGAACTGTCCTTGGGCATATTTAATGCTGCTTAATGCACGCTGTGATCGAAGTGGTTGGTAGAATTGTCAAATCGGTCACAATCTAAAAGCCTTTCTCATAAGCCAGACTCGTATCAACTGCCTGTCAGGACGAAAGTGAGTTGATGTAGGCACTAGTTATAAAACTGGCGAGTATTTTCTGGAAACTAAAATTTGTTTTGCTGAAGTAGAAAAAGCGACTTAATAATTTGCTTTCATATCGTTATGATGGGTAAGTATTGGGCTATTTTTAGAGAAAATAAATACATGGCGTTGCACTGCTACATGAGCTGAAGGCATGTAAATGAAGGCTACGTGGTGTTATCACTTCCAAGTCTGCATGCAAACCGATTCGCTATATTTATTTAACAATAGGTTTGTGCTGTCTTTTTATTGCTTCATAATGAAACAACTTATAATCCTATGGATGAGGACGGCAACGACCTTCGGCACATTGAAATGCCACGATGATGGGACGCGATAGAAGAGCAAATGTAATTAATAAAAAGCCAACTGTGCTAGAGCACAGTATTGAAAACCCTGCTGTAGAATATAATTAGATGCCAGTTGAGTAATTGTGGTGCCGACAATAAATGTAAGGTGCTGTGGCGGAAATGGAGTGCACAAATTAGTGTGGATGTTTGGAATGGGCTGCTAAGTTATGAAGAAATAACACATGGATACGCTTGAAGATAACACAAATGTTTGCCATGAACTGGTAATCAAAGAGAATGTGGTGGTTGTCAATAGGGCAACAAACATAAATATTCGTAAAAAATGTGACTAATAAAAATGTCACATTGCAGTCGGAAGCAAAACGATGAAGGACGTATTGTCTTTTTAAAAGACGTTCGGCGGGCTAATTCGGAAGATTTTTGCATGGTTTTTTTGGCATAAATGGGTGTTAAAAGAGCTTAATTATGCGCGTCGCGTCGTTAACTGACTTAAAGTCTAATTCATTGGCGAAAACACGTTAACTGACTTAAAGTCTAATTCATTGGCGAAAACGGTCCTTGCATTTGGTAATCACGTGCTCAGTTTCGTAAATGTTACCAATTCGATTTCATTAATAATAAGAGAATAGCAGTAAAATTGCAAGCATAGGAAGATTTGGAACAGTACTGTTGCCAGCGACGGTATTAGCGCACACAACGACACGATGTCTTTGTTCCGACCAGCCAATGCTAAGTCTGGTACTGGTGCTGAGCAATCGGTTTACATGTGTATATCTTTTGCACTGTTAATTTTTACGTCTATAACCTCATCCTATCGACACTACATGCACACCAGAACATTAGGATTGCCGATCGGTAGCTGCTACCGTTAGTGTGTTTTAATACACATTAATAGGAGGGTTTGACATTTGAATAGGAAACATGAGTTTCAACTGTGAGTTTAGCAAAAATCAATGCTAAATGTGCGCTAGAAGGCAATAGCTATGCAGGATATGGCAAAGTAAAGTTATCCAATGGTAATTCGTTCTTCTATGTGAGGACAGTTACTGAGATCACATCAACGTCACATCAACGCAGTGCTTGACTCGCTGATGTGAGTTTGCAGATGGGGTTCGCGTCACCAGAACAGCATTGCGATGTCATCCAACAGGTCGTCTTGTCAGTCTCGTTAAGATGTAAAAGTCATGTTCAGTTACGTGGGGGACGTTTGTGCGTTTTAAGGTGATGGGATGCAGGAGCTGAGCTATAACACCTGCAAGATTATTTGATTTGACATGACATGCAAAAAGCATGATGCTAGTTCTAAGAAAAGCGTATTTGACTGCAATCAAAACATCCTCAAGATGATTCAATTTCTGTTTAAATCCAAGCAGTATAATTGGATGAAATCAGATCAGCATTTAAAGCCTTTTAATGCATGGCCACTTTACTTGAATATCCTCTGTCTTGTTCTCCCAAATCGGCTCAATCTGGCTTTGTTGTACTTCCAGGAATGCGCTGTGCAAGGATACAATGACATGCTCTGATCATGGCGTGGTGCAAGGGTGACGTTTCACGAGATCACAATAAGTCTTTTAATAAAGCACCAGATTGCTTTACGATCGTCTTCGTGTGCCCACTCACATGCCCACTAACAAGTGCCCGACTGCATTTCCAACATCAACGTTGTGGCATAAACGCAGCGAGTCACTTCAAGCGTCAAACAAATAGAGCTTGAGCACTTCTCGTAGAGACACAACAACAACATGAAGTTATCACCTGTCAAAATAAAATTCGTCCCTAAGCCTTTTTTACTGACGTCTACTAATTTGGAGGTCATGCATAATACCACAAGGGATTCGAAACATTTTCATGGGCATTGTGAAAGCCGGTGGATGCAAGCAACTCACAAATCACGCCACTTTATGCTTTGCCAGATTGGGAGTTGAAGACCAGATGCGTGAAGCTATACATGCATGGTAAAACACGAGGACTTTAGCCTCATATCTGTTAATTTTTTTCCTTTATGATATGATTCTACTAACGCAATAGCTCAAGAGGAGCGAAAATCACCTTAGTCAGACTAACAACAAATCCTTTTATTCAAGCTCCATGTCCAACTCTCACATTTGGTACAATGGACCATTCACTTTTAAATATTCCAAAGCGAGGCAGGCGGATTTAGATGTGATAATTAGCAGGAAGTGCGTTGGACTGGGTTAAAGGTGAATATTCCCTACATCAACTAGTGGCATGGTCCAAAAGATAAGAAAATAAAGAGATAGGACAAAGATAGGTGTGATTTATAAGTGTGAGGACATAAACGTGGCTAGAACACACTCGTGTTCACCTGGGTTGCTGCAACGCAAAAAACTGTTCAAGACAGTGTGAGTAAATTGGCCATCCTCAATCATCCTTGATTGACCAATCGTCTGTGGGGCTTAGATAGGTTGGTAGTACAGATCATCTCAACACTTGTGTAAATACACTGACTACTCCTTTAATTTAGCAATTTGAGGATCGCCCTTCTGTTCTGAATATAGCTCGTCTGCTCTTTTATCGCCTTTTTAATCTGCAAATTTAAATATGGATCGAAATGGCGGACCGTGTGGAAAACATGGATCAGGATGCAATTTTAGAATTGGCCCTCTGAGAGCTAAAGGTGAAAGGGGATGCTCATTCCGCATCGGTAATAGTAGTGACTCCCCACGTTGCCACCAAAACGCCAGTCAAATCGGTTGATGAGGAGATTAAGGCTGCCCAAGACGACGACGATGACGTCGATGGTATTATCGCCAAAGCTCTTCACTATGTGGACATCAAGTCTCCAACATCAGCAATGGATTGTTCCTCCTCTGCGAGTTCTCCCTTGTCTTCGACTCCAATCTGCGCAAATGACAACTACAAGGTACATCCGATGATTCGCATGCATATGCCCACCAACGAGCTAACCAGCAACATCAAGAGTAATGTGGTCCCTACGCGGTGCATAAGAATAATAAGGGCTTGCTCACATCCTACTCTAGGAAGAAGAAGAAGAAGACAATCTGGGCAAACCTTAGAGTACTTTACAAAGTATGTGCAGTTTGGCAAGGTCAATCCTGATACGGCCGCATCCATCGCCACCGCTGTGGTCCATGCTGCTGCTGATGTCACCGCCTCCAATACCACTAGGAACGATTGTGGCAGCCTGCCTCGCAGGAAGGGATGGAGAGGCATAGCCCTATCTAGTAGCTTTTTCCCAACCCTTAGTCTCAATTGTTAAACGTAACTTTTACACCTGCTTTACATCAATTGTATGCATAATAAGCTGTGTTTTTGTGATTTGCAAGAATATAAGCTTCACCTTCCCCATCTCCTCTGTCTTCTTCCGCAAGGCCTAATACTTGGGCTGAAAATAGGTGAGTTAGGCTTGGGTTGGAAACTATTGCCACGTGGTCCATCTTCCATTCAAGGAGTTGCTAGTCCCCAGTTTCCACAAAAATATCAAGTTTCTGGCATTAGGGCAATTCCGTTGACAACACTCATGATGATTGTTGGCAAAGTAATGATCAGGGTAACAAAACCTGGCTCATCTTCGTTTAAGTCATTCAGTCACAGCGACAGCCTGTAACTTATCGACCCTCGTCCAATTTGTTGAAGCTCTAAGATTGGCGCAGTCTTTGGCTTTCGATTTTGTTAGTGTTGCTGTCTGTAACTACCGCAGCTGTCATTGGAGTTGTAGCAGTTAAAGCGATTGCAATGTTTCGCGAGGCGGCGCTATGCTGATATTCAAGGTCATCATCTTTTTGCCGCAAGGAGCGAATTCAGGGGGCGGAATGTTCAGTTTTAAGCTATAATACTGTACGTATTTTAAAAGACAAGGTATCACGTACACATGGCCCTTGACTTGAAGTGACTTTCGAAAAGACGAAGCGGAATTCTTCCTTGAGTCTAATGGCCTCTGCCACTAAATCCATACTTTTTCAATCATTGAGAGGGAAACTAGTGGTTTGTGTTGCAAGAAACCATATGACTAGCAAATGGTTAAGCCAGCCAGTTATGTGATAGCATGCCGAATAAAGTGGAATCCTAGAGTATTATATGGCTAATATAGTTAATTTATCATTTGATCAGTTTTGTGGTTCTGAGGTTTCGTTGACTGCCTGCATTTAATTCAGTATCACACGCTCGGTAGAAGGAAAATGGCAATTTGAACCTCAAGAATGGCAGAGAGGCTGTCAAATGCCTTAACGTGGTGTTTTCAACGACGTCACATGCTACCTTCAACTTGAATGTATCACTGCGATTTCACTGTAGGATAATGCAAATGGTGGCACATTACAAAGAATTAGTGTGCAAATGTCTTGGGCCGGCAACAAATGAATATCAGGTCTCTACAATTTTTACATCTCCATAAAACAAGACTCTAGCCAGCAGCATCATTTACGGACATTGCAAAACGATTTTGTAAGTTACTTACATTAAAACACTCTAATTCTCGTTTTGACTGGCTAGTTTGCATTATTCTACTTAAAGGCAGCCTATAATACACTTCCCTCCCACGGAACGATTAGAGGCACATTTACTTTGCTTAAAACCACTGCATTTCTATAAGACTGCATTATCACAATCGTGTGACTCTTGCACCGAAGTGATACTGCCTTGTGGAGAGCAAGAAATTTAACCAAACTACAAGTGAAATGTCACACAAAATTTTATCATATCTTCTTTCACTCCCTTTTTCTCACTATCGTTCTGGAAACGAGACAAGCGTCTTGAGACACCTTTATTGTATCTGATAAAGTAAAGGGTTGAAAGAAAGACCTACTTTGCGTCGGTGTAATCAATCTTCTCATCAAGCAGGAGATTTTGGCTGCATTCCTGCCTGTCGCTTCAAAGAACATCTAAAAGAAGCACAAGCTAAACACAGTCTCTTCGCCTTTTGAGCACTATGCCCGGTGCCGCCCTTGTGCGCTGACTTAAACAATGTCGGCGGGTGGTTTTTGTTCTTGTAACAGTGCAAAAATTTCATCCACGAAACCGGCCAGCGGAGCACCTCTATAGGGTCTCATCTTGTTGTGGTGGACAGTTGTCGACTGGGCACGGAGTTGTGTGTTGCGTACGACGTAGTTCGCAGGTGAGCGAACCTTCACTACTCGGAACTGATCCCTGATCTAAAGATGGTAGAAATTTGGGTGGGATCAGAGCAGGGAAGTCGGTCTCTGCATTTGGACAAGAGCTCATTCACAGTAGACTATGGTTCAACTTTGCCTATGGTAATATTTATGTTGCCTGTTGTAAGACATCTGTAAGTGCCTTTGTGTGATTTCGAGAGCTTTTCAAATCCGTTTTTAGGCGCGGTTCTTATTATCAGCTGCAACTTTTTGTTTAAAAGAAGGATATCGGAGGGGACTATCAGTTTCCGTCCTGTGAGCGTTTTCAGCGACAACACGCCATTTGATGTGGATAGCATAGCTCTGTATGCAAGGAGATCGCGTCTCGGGCTTAAATTCCAAATTCAGGCAAAATGCCAATGATGCTCCTCTCAGTTTTACTCTTCCTTAGTAGCCCTTTTGCATTCGCTCCACTATGGTTTGCCTATCAAATCTGGTTTAGATTGCAATCAAGCTAAATTGCAAATAACTGAGTATCAACTTGCGTGCACTGCCACAAAATTGCACCCTCCATCCGCGCATTGTCTTCCTAATGCTTAAAGTGTGTAAGCGAAATGCTTACGCATTTCTGTCATCCCTATAAGTCCTTACGCATGTTGGTGCTGCGCCGTGTACATATCGACTGTGAGATCATGCAGATTCTCCTTCCAGTCATTAGGAAGATAATTTGGATGTCTTCATTGAGCTGCCACAAACATAGTTTAAATGCCACAGTAGACATAAGTTGAATGCTGCAGAATATAGCCCTTTATTCTCCGCAACACGGTCACAATAAACAAGCACTTGAAGATGCTCATATCGAAGAAGGGTTGCAAAACTGTGTAGATAGACCTTCTCAAAAATTACCTCTAGTCCAGCTGCTGCCGTGACAAGGATGTTCAGTAGCTGGTAAATGGCACCCAATGGTAGTTATTGTGCTGGTACTTATTTGCTTCTCATTTCAAAACGGCTGACTGAAGCCGGTTCCCTTAAACAAAGTAGGCAATCACAATCGACAAAGCTACATTGATCTTCAACAAACAGATAATCTATTTTGAGGTACCACAACTGAGGGATCATATTTAGTTAAAATACTTGCATCTGCAATAAATGATGCAGCACATTGTTTCCTTAGAAGTAAAAAAGGAAGCTAATGTTTGGATTCTGAGAGCCCTTTCGTATGTCCTATGCATATGCCTATGCAAATGCAGACAGTGTCTTGAAAGAACAATGTACAGTTGTTATTGGTGCATTTAAATATGTGCTTGCGTGTTACTGGGTTCATAACACTCTGGATGATCTTACTGGCATCAACTTCACCATCCTTCAGGCAGTTATGCTCATACTGAGAGGAAGAGAGATTTGAAAGGAACGCCTTGTGCATTTCGCTCATTCCATGACAGCATTTGGTGCTTACGTCTAGCACTGTTTGACATCCACCTCAGCTTGTAATAAGCGTATTCACAGATAGACAGTGAGATAAAATTCGTTGGTTAAGGTAAGTTTGCCGCATTGCTATGGCCATGCGTGGTAACTTAGTGTCACTAGTCAGTGCTTGATTCATAACACTCTGGATGATCTTACTGGCATCAACTTCACCATCCTTCAGGCAGTTATGCTCATACTGAGAGGAAGAGAGATTTGAAAGGAACGCCTTGTGCATTTCGCTCATTCCATGACAGCATTTGGTGCTTACGTCTAGCACTGTTTGACATCCACCTCAGCTTGTAATAAGCGTATTCACAGATAGACAGTGAGATAAAATTCGTTGGTTAAGGTAAGTTTGCCGCATTGCTATGGCCATGCGTGGTAACTTAGTGTCACTAGTCAGTGCTTGTGAAGAAGTGTGTGTGAGTTGTCATCAGTCAACTCATCTGTCAGCATTGATCACTCATCAGGCACAAGGTGGTTTTGGACTGCATCGGTTCATGACCTAGGATCTAAGACAGATGACATAATAAGTTACGTTCCTTAAAGATCTGCTAGGTTACTTGTAATAGACAGTGTATTTTGTGTGACATATGGCGTAACTGGAGGAAAATGATCGTTTGGCATAAGGGAGAAGCTGGTATTAAGCAAGCTACCATGCATGACAAAATTAGTGATGTGATAAAGAACATAGTTTTATCGGCAAAATCTTTGAGCATTTCGCAATCATGTCTCTGAGGAGGTGGACTGTATCACTGTAGGTTTTACTAACAGCAATGTGGAGCCTTGATAACCACAATCAGATTGGGAGGTGTATATGCATTTAGGTATCAGCACGTAAAAAGGCATTGCTTATCGAAGGAAATAGCTGCGTCACTCGCATTGACGAGGTGTCGCACGAGGTGCAAACAGACACAGGTAACTCCTGGAAGGCGAAGATGTACACGTACTCCTTTTTAAACGATATCGCTGAGCGAATTGCTATTGAGTCGATCCGGGTACCTCACTAGAGTAACTAGACCATTGCACACGGGGTTCACCTGCGGCTGTTCGGTGAGTTGACAGCCCAAATTTTATTTTGAGGTAGACTTTCCAAATACTTTTCTTCACTTCATTCCTCATACTTGTTCCGAGAAATGCTGCTCTTTTATTTCCTCCTTATTTTCTTTGTTGTGCTTCAAACAAGGCATGCTGCTTCCGACGTTTTTTAAACAGCCTTAATGACCGCAGCATAGCCACTAAAAAATGATGCAGAAGTGCACAGGCTTTAATTTGTACATTGGATGCTTTGTGCAACTTTGAGATTCAAAGTAAAAAAACAGTAAAAGATCTTTTTAGATGGCTAATAAGGCAACAAATCCAAAAGAGAATTTAAAACCACATTTGTTTCTGGTTTCACTTGAGAGTTGACCACTTAAGATGGACTTTCTACACCTCTGCTGCACTATTGTTTGCTCACCCAACTAAACTGTTTAGTGTTTTCACATTTGGCTCCAACAAACCTTGCCCCAGTCATCACTTCTGCGAAATCGCCGTGGTGTCATGATGCGAACCAGAACAATATCAACACCTTGATAACTAATCACGCCAGGGTTTTATGCTGATGTACTTGTGCGAAAGAAGGCAGCACTGTTAATCCAAATTTTATGTTCAACTACACAGACGTTCTAGACGCTGCGTGATGACAAGGGTAGTATCAAAAGCGACTGCTACAATATAACTAGCAGAAAATATGCAGTAATAAAAGAATCCGAGAGAAGTTAAGTGTTGTTTAAAGTGCGATCGGGTCTTAAAACAAACTCGCTGTAGAATGCTGTCCATCGATTGAGGGAACAAAAATGTGGTTTTATTCAAACAGAGCAAAGTCATCACTAAAAATTGGATTAAAAGTCTCAAATTTCTTAGGGAAAACCAAAGTGTCATTTTCTCTGTCCTATCCCATTAAGGTGGTCCACGTTGAAGCTGTCTGCCCATACCCATGTAGTTTTTAGTCTTTGCGAAATGTGGGCTTGCAATGATCTGATCATTCCTCTAACTGTCCATATAAAACTTTAATTTTGTAATTTTGAAAGCCATCTTTAGGCTGGACAGGGATCTTAAAGAGACGCAGCACTAATTTGAACACAAGATTTTTAAGAAACCTGGGGTCACTGATGTAAACAACAATGATTTCACCAATAGCATAAATGTTACGTTTCCCAATTTCAGTGGCTCATGTGGTTGCACAGCGTTCGAAGATTTTGTCAAGTCAATTCGGGAATGGTTGCACAAATCGGCTGAAATCCATGACATAGACTAAACCGCAGGTTGTTTTGTAGACTTCCATTTAAACGCCAGTCATCTGCATTAACCAGGTGAGCTCAATGCGACAGGGAAGCAATGATTTTAATTAAAGCTGGACTTGGCTATCCTCTATAGGGGCATAAGCACTACTTGGGAGCACAGTCGTTAAATTGATATTTAAAGCAATAAAACCGAAAAGCAAGGCGGTGTTTAAATTAATTTCCGCTACAGCTGGATACGGCTAGTCCATTACCACACGAGTATATCAAACAGGTATTTTAAAGATACCCTACTCTGATTCGCCCTGTGGATATTTTGGTTTGTTCAATAAATATGCAAATAATTAGTTCCGACCAAGGTTTGCCTCCGTTTCTTTTTTTACGTTTTTTCACATCTTGATACTTGGAAACGGATGACGAGGCATAATAGGTCAGCTCAAGTCGACAAATACATAAGCACGTGATTCTCAACCCCATTACCAAAATGACCTCCCCGCAGTGATGATGCCGACCACCACGGACGTGTAATCCAGAGGCACCAAACAATTTCAAGCCAATGCCGCATGCATAGATGGGTTTTTCTATGAATGTATTCTTTTTCTCCCATCAACTTATAATGGGCAGCATTGATGAAGTTTCTAAAAATTGAGAGCTCGCACGCAATTTAGGCGACATTTAAGACGTCGAGCACGGCCAGCTGATAAAGGCATTGGTGTGTATCGAAATATTAACCTCACTTAAAGCGAACTATCTATGATGAATCTTATTGTGGCATTTGTGGGAACGGATATGACGCTTCAATCATGTTCACATTGGTAAATTGTACAGATCCCTTCTGAGAAGACTGGCTAAGGCCAACTCTCATTAAGTGAGAACAATCAGAAATTTATCACCGTTTCTCTGGTTTGCCTTTGAATGGGTTGGGCACAGGTAAATTTTTCAGGTTCTTCAGTACAAACGATGTATTGAACTCCAAACTGCTTGTTTTCTCGACCTCAACAGCATGTCCAGGAAAGCAGTTTGAATGAAAGCAATGGATTTATCATGCTTTAGGTGGCCTGCCCATAACTCCTCTCATACCTGCACTTAAGCCCACTGCGGCGTTGTGTTAACCAACCCAAACAGCTTACAGCTTGGTGCGTATTAGACCATTTCCGCTTCGTGATCCCCAAGAACATGTTCAGTGCCAATGGAGTCATCAGTGGCATCGCTGCGGAGTAGGAAATCGACCTTGCATCTGATTGGTTAACGCAAAGGCACCCACCGCGACGGTAGTTGAGTTCACTTGTACACCGCTTATCGCCTCACTTATCTGCCTAACTAGAGTTTAAGATGCAATTACCGTGATTTGTCATGACCGAGTTCGTTTGTCGAGGAAGTTATTCTAAACTTTGTAAAGCATTTCGCCTACTAGAAGGTGGTAGGACTCTGTCATATGCAGCAATTTGTCTACGCAGCGTAATGCCAAAATCCATAGAGCTTCCTTAATCTTTGACCAATTTTTGGTGGGAAATGAAAGGTCCTTAACAAAGCAGAGTCCGAGAATGACAAATGACAAAGTTGTCGATGTAAGCCAAGCTGTAGCGAAACAGAGTGGAAGAATTGGAGTTATGTTTGAGCCGCAATTGGAAGACATACAGTGCAGCTATTAGCCCATAGGTGTCAATGATTTGCACATTAAAATAATTTATGCACTATTTTCCTAGGCTGTGGTCAGCGTTGGAAGTTGCTGAGGGAAATCAGTGGATCTAGGTTCAATAGGTAAAAGGTAACGGAAAAATGTCGGAGAAGTTTATGCCACAAACAGGTGATCCGATAAGTAAACTGTACAAATTAGAATCAAATTTTATCCACGATCTGTCAAAGCAGCATGCGTAGTGAGGTACAATTTGCAAAGATTAGTAAAATTTGATTGTCAGGCAAACCCCTCTTAGGCCGTGTCTGAACCGACCAAATTACGGAAATTTGGATGTGCTTGAAAATGGACAACGTGTGTACCCACGTTTATCCCTAAATGAGCAACGGCATGGCACATTAGTGTCAAATTTAGCCAAGCCGTTTTGTCTAGCTGTAATATGTGCCCCAACTGGAAGCGTCTTAATGTTTATTGGTATTAATACGTTTTAAAAGTGCATTACTTCGCACATCCCGTACTTCACTTGCTTCAAGTCCAACTTATTTTTAAAAACGATCTTGGTTTATAATAAACACATTTTTGGTTTCGTTTTTATTAACAGCCCAAGTTCACTAACCTTATGAGCGTAGCTGCACAAATTGGAAGCATGGGAATATTTGAAACGGTACCAGTGCTAGCGAAGACAGTAGCGCTCGCAACGACACGATGCCATTCTTCCGACCTACTGAAGTTCATATATTCTTCCTAATAATGCGACATGGAAAGCATAAGATTAGATTTGCAAATCCAACATATTTTAATGCCAATTATGTTCTAAAATGTAGGAGCTATGCAAAATATGCTAAAGCGAAGTTATTTAATGGCTATTGGTTCTCTAATGAGAGGGCATTTACCGAGATCACATCGGCGCCTCATGAAATTGTGGATGCGCGATGCGTGACACGCAGCTATGATTACGTGGATGGGATTTACACCACCAGGACAATGCTCTAATGGCATCTGACACGTCATCTTGTCAGACGCGTTATGGAGTAATAAGTCATGTTTAGTTGCATGGAGGAAAGCTGCATTTTTCTAAGGCCACGGGTGTGGTAGATAAACTATAACGCAGCTGCGGGATTATTTAAATTGGCGTGACAGCCGAATAGCATATTTTCAGCTTTAAGAAAGGCACATCTGCCTGGATTCCAAGGCTGAGCCTAAAGAAGGCCTGAAAATTGAATTTTTGGGCATGCAAAACCGCTCTCTAAAGTATTCATTTTGTGTTTAAGACAAAGCAGTATTTTTAGGCAAAAAACAGGTCAGCATTCAAAACCTTTAAATGGATTATCACCTTACTTGAATGGTTCCATAATGTACCGAGGAATGTGCTGTACAAGGAAATGATGACAAGCTTTGATCACAACGTGGTGCAAGATTAGCGCATCATGATATCGCAATCAGTCTTTTAGCGGAACACCAGATCACTTCACGACCTGCCTCGTGTGCCCGCCCTCATGTTCGGCTTGAGACACGCATGCATTTGCAACGGCAACGATGGCGCATAAACGGAACAACCCATTTCTGCGAGTCAACAAATGGTGGAATGAACACCTCATGTAGGCACACTAAAGTAGCAGGGGTAACAACACTAAATTTGCCATTTTTCGCATTGAAATTCCTACTTAATCCACACTTTACTAATGTTCATTAATTTGAAGGGCATGACTACTACCACAATAAGTTTAAAACAACTTTGTGGTTATTCTGCTGGCCTAAATGCAAGCAACCGGTAGTTTCCCCTTTTTATGCCTTGTTAGATCGAGGAGTTAAGGAGCAGATGCATGAGGGCACATATGCATGAACTTACTAACGCAACAGTGGTAGTCTTATCCTCTTACTAGCATAAACGTTGGGGTAGCAGCATTTAGCAATGGGCGCATGATATTCAGCACTAATAAATATGTGCCCCAACTGGAAGCGTCTTAATGTTTATTGGTATTAATACGTTTTAAAAGTGCATTACTTCGCACATCCCGTACTTCACTTGCTTCAAGTCCAACTTATTTTTAAAAACGATCTTGGTTTATAATAAACACATTTTTGGTTTCGCTTTTATTAACAGCCCAAGTTCACTAACCTTATGAGCGTAGCTACACAAATTGGAAGCATGGGAATATTTGAAACGGTACCAGTGCTAGCGAAGACAGTAGCGCTCGCAACGACACGATGCCATTCTTCCGACCTACTGAAGTTCATATATTCTTCCTAATAATGCGACATGGAAAGCATAAGATTAGATTTGCAAATCCAACATATTTTAATGCCAATTATGTTCTAAAATGTAGGAGCTATGCAAAATATGCTAAAGCGAAGTTATTTAATGGCTATTGGTTCTCTAATGAGAGGGCATTTACCGAGATCACATCGGCGCCTCATGAAATTGTGGATGCGCGATGCGTGACACGCAGCTATGATTACGTGGATGGGATTTACACCACCAGGACAATGCTCTAATGGCATCTGACACGTCATCTTGTCAGACGCGTTATGGAGTAATAAGTCATGTTTAGTTGCATGGAGGAAAGCTGCATTTTTCTAAGGCCACGGGTGTGGTAGATAAACTATAACGCAGCTGCGGGATTATTTAAATTGGCGTGACAGCCGAATAGCATATTTTCAGCTTTAAGAAAGGCACATCTGCCTGGATTCCAAGGCTGAGCCTAAAGAAGGCCTGAAAATTGAATTTTTGGGCATGCAAAACCGCTCTCTAAAGTATTCATTTTGTGTTTAAGACAAAGCAGTATTTTTAGGCAAAAAACAGGTCAGCATTCAAAACCTTTAAATGGATTATCACCTTACTTGAATGGTTCCATAATGTACCGAGGAATGTGCTGTACAAGGAAATGATGACAAGCTTTGATCACAACGTGGTGCAAGATTAGCGCATCATGATATCGCAATCAGTCTTTTAGCGGAACACCAGATCACTTCACGACCTGCCTCGTGTGCCCGCCCTCATGTTCGGCTTGAGACACGCATGCATTTGCAACGGCAACGATGGCGCATAAACGGAACAACCCATTTCTGCGAGTCAACAAATGGTGGAATGAACACCTCATGTAGGCACACTAAAGTAGCAGGGGTAACAACACTAAATTTGCCATTTTTCGCATTGAAATTCCTACTTAATCCACACTTTACTAATGTTCATTAATTTGAAGGGCATGACTACTACCACAATAAGTTTAAAACAACTTTGTGGTTATTCTGCTGGCCTAAATGCAAGCAACCGGTAGTTTCCCCTTTTTATGCCTTGTTAGATCGAGGAGTTAAGGAGCAGATGCATGGGGGCATATATGCATGATCTTACTAACGCAACAGTGGTAGTCTTATCCTCTTACTAGCATAAACGTTGGGGTAGCAGCATTTAGCAATGGGCGCATGATATTCAGCACTAATCTAGTCAAGACAAATCTTCATTGAAAAGGGATTACATGTGCTTTTTCTAAAGGTTTTATCGAAATCCGACTTCTCTCATTGCATCAGTCTTGTCTGGAGTGGAATGTGTTAGGATAATGGTGTGATGCAATCTGTAATCTTAGGTCCAGACTAATCATAGCATATAAAGCATTGGTTAGGGTGCGAACTACGAGTGATGTAGAGACCATCACACCGATGTGGGTATGGACTTCAGTGAAGAAGCCGTACCTCATAATCTCATACCTCCCAACCCACTTTCTGAATGATGTTCCAAGTGTTGGGCCATGATTGGTTTCAGGGTCAAAGAGAGTGGGCGAGAGTGAATAATCCTACACCAAACATCAAGTGGGGGACGAAGACGTGTTGCGCAGTCATTTTGTGTACTCACGCTAACTGGTATGTGAGTCCAGAAAACGTTACCTAACTAAGGAAATGAGGAATCAACAAGCATCACCTCTACTTAGTTTTACTGCTGCAATCATCCGTTATCTCTCCACCTACCTCTGCAAAGGAACCGATTTTGGGTACACAGCTCGAGGAGTCAAAGTCAAACAAATGATGGACCAACGATACAAGGCCATTGCCACAGTAGTGCTACGACCGTGTGGATACCTGCATTTACAACGTTCGCATAAGAAAATCTTTGAGTAGCAAACATGTTTTGCTTAAGCCACAGAGTGGTCGCTAAAACTCAAGTTTTTACCAAATAGCCCCCAAGGCATCATTTGCCCACTTATACACGACGTGATCCCGTCACACTTACAAAGTAAAGTCCACTTGGTTTAAGCGATTCGCGGTTTATTTAGAAGGAATTAACAAAATGAAATGTTAAGTGTCTAATCCAGTCCCAATCAGACGTGCTGCTGTAAGCTGCAATTTTAGCCACTCCTTTCATTGTCTGCTGCACCTTCAGTGTTTCTGCATAAGCTTAGTGGTGCCGTCAACAAGCGCCGTGGCGGTCTACCCTTTCGGCGATGCTTTGATGTTTTCGCCCCGTTCTGTAACGCCAGTGATAATGGCTGTGCCATCGGCATCGACAGCATAGGGGACGACTGCGACTG
This sequence comes from Taenia asiatica, assembly GCA_001693035.2. NCBI lineage: Eukaryota > Metazoa > Platyhelminthes > Cestoda > Cyclophyllidea > Taeniidae > Taenia > Taenia asiatica. Next base: position 44,910 of record LWMJ02000322.1, read on the forward strand.
CTGGGGCAGTGGTGCTGATGTCAAAGCATCTGTAATGGGAGACACCACTACTGATGATCCCTCTGTTCTTTCAGGCTCGACCACCTACACCGAGAGCAAAACACATTTTCAGCGAAAATATATACTGCTGGGAGAGACTGTTATTCAAAATGCAGATCTTTGAATAAATATAGGCAATGCAGCCCTTCGCAAATTCTCGTTAGGCTAGTTTGCTTGCTGCAGATTAATGCAAATGTAGTCGTACACTATGACAACTAGACGTAGGAACAAGCCTTTGCAAATGGTGTAAGATAAGGGATACTGAAT
>LWMJ02000322.1:45790-79423 GCA_001693035.2 Taenia asiatica
ATGCAATGCCACAAGGCCTGTCCAAGTTACAATGTGATTAAATCCCCTGAGCAACCTCTGAACTTCCACTTTACACGCGAAGTTAGTTGACTTCTTAGTGTGGATAAAATACACAGCCTTCAAATTCGGTGCCATGCATACGTGCATATGATACGGTTGATGTCTACAAGCTCTTGAAACACCACATATCATGTATTATAAAGCGCTAAAATACTTAGTCCACGCGCAAACGAAACCTGCTACATCTTTGCATTCCTAAGAATCATCTGAAACCAATTCAAGTCAGAGTTGTTGCTTACTGATAGTCACGCAAAATACATCATTAAAATCAATTAAGAAGGAATGATACTCACAAGAAATAGCCGAATCGAAGCCGTCCATTGCTGATTCCAATGAGTGTAATGCGCGAACTCTCAAAGGCCCGAACCCAGTCTGAGGACACAAAGAGAAACCAACCCTATTTATACAGTGAGTAGATAGTGATACTCGATCACCATTGGCTCAGCAGGGATGAAATTGCTAAAATTGATTACCATTCGCCCAAACACTCATCATCAGTGAATGTCAAATACAGAACACGAATTTCTGTGCGGTGATTGGCTCACTATCTGACTACACTTGACCACACAGGCCTTTTCCTTGTATTGGTTTAATTGAATTGTCAACAAAGCGAGTTGGTGACTACAGCATCACAATTACTTTGAAATGTAAACTGTAGAGCTATCAGACCCTTAAATGGAATTGGCATGAAGCAACTCTAATGCTTCCATCATCACCAACGCACCGTCTTTGTTCATACATTGGAACAACTCGAATAAATTGACTATGTTTTTGACTCTTTTTTCCATGCACACAACTTAACGTTCTCGTCCCAATCCCTGGTTGCAAGTGGTAGAAAAACTGTCAACCGAAGAGTGGTAAGGGGTACACTGTCTGATTTCTCAGAAAAAGAATGCTTATGAGGTTGCAGCCACGTGTTCAAATATGGGAATGAAGACGTCAGTACTGGTAGGACAGACATCCAACGGCGAGTAGACATCGCACAATTTAGAGTTGATTTCTACCGCCTAGCACATGCATCACCACCTCTGGACGATTCTAGGTGATTGTCGCAACAAGCGTGTTGAGCGGTGATCACGGCTGATGGTCAGGATAACTATCAGGTCATTGAGCATCAATTTTCCACGCTCCACTGTGTATCAAACGTACATAAACCAAGAACGTGTGCCGCCACATTCAGCCAACCATTTTTGCAGGTCTGTGTTGTTACCATGTTACATGGCAACCGATGGTGATGTCGTTGATTTTCTACATATATCTTGACCGACTTGGATGGATTCTAACATTGTCAGCAGATCAAACTGACCGATAGTCCTCACTACACCGTAGCATTTGTCAACGTGATGGGGACATCTGAGGAATGCTTTATAGCTCCATAAGTCCTCTTATATGGGATGATTCACGTTGCCTACATGACCATATCCCACGTGATGTTCTCAAATCCATTCCAACTCCTTGACGGTATTCCACCCAGCTTTGATTTTGCTATCATATTAGTAGCATCAAGTGGCGTTATCATAAAACACTAGCCCATCGCTGGTAATGACGTGGTATCATAGGCTCACTAATAGCTTAGAACCTGATGGCATAGGCCTGTTTCTTAACTTGATCTACTTGCACTGTTAAGTGAGTGAGTGCTCGAGAAAGTAAGGGGTCTATGGCACTGAATTAAAGCTGCTCTTTCAAGCCTAAATGGGTTGTTGGAATGGAATCACCTCAGTAAATATGCCACATCTTAGTGCTTTAGATCCATCAAACGTTCAGTAACACTAAATGGTTGGTATTTTGAAGTATGCTGCGGTGGCACTTCCTCACTATCTTTTGCTATCTAAATGTGATGGATATGACGGCGAAGGAGTTAGCCTTTTAATGCTGTGTATGAACTGATTATACAGGGATATCTGATGGACTATTAGTCACCCACTAGATGTCCTCGTCAAGTCGAGAAATGCTACGGCTTGGTGGAAGCCATCGGCTAGTTTGTTTTGTTGACAATGCACAAACCACCCCTGTGTCAGGCAGGATGTGAGATAAACGTGACCGCTCAATTGATTGTCGTGCAAGTCAACTTTAGTTGCTTGGCATGTAAACAGTAAAGACATCCGTAAAAGGACATATTGGATGTAGTGGCGCACTTATAGGCTCTGCGTGGTGGTGGTGGTAATGGTGGAGGTACTGTAATATGCGGTGGCACAATAGCTAAGCTGACCATCTGTTGCGCTCACCACTCATGACTTCAGTAGCCACAGTGGACCAATGGGTATAAGTCCAGACAATCTGTCTCCTTGTTATTATGATATGCTATGTTTAAGGGACAATGATGCAGCATATGCGGTGAAACTTCAACTACTTACAATTTTCTGTTTTCAATGGCAAAGTTAAAGTAATGGTAGTCACGTAAGCTTTTCCTTTTTGTATATTTGTAATTGTAGAGCCCTTCCTAGTCCTCGATTACCACTTACTCTGGGATTTCTGATTAGCGATCGGCATAAAATCGTCAAGTCATTTGGAATAAGATGTAGTGAGGTGGAGTAGAGTGCGCACAGCAGGCAAGACCAAATAGATTTTAATGTCTTTGTGAATGTGCGGAAAATGTACAATCTCATTTGTGTAATGTCTTTCCTGCTTGACAACAAAAAGAGTTTGTTCCAATGGTTTTGCTAGCAGAATGGTCCGCTAATTGACATGAGATAATGTTTGCCGCTGGAACTGCAAACGCTTTGGGTTCCTCTTCATCACAACTGTCTTCATCACCAACTTTTACACCTCATCCTTTCTTAAGGTCTTACATGGAATCTTTGGTTTTTACATAGTTCACGCGAACTTGGTTGCACTCTGTCTGCTTTATCGCTCAGTGTTGAAGCCTATTCAGTCAGCTGCACACAAGTAATGTTATAACCTTGTCATTCCATGCTCCCTCAACAGATCATAACAATCTAGTTTTGCCTCAGATGTAGCATCAAGATCCGTTACTTATTTTAGAGAATTTATGAAAATAGCCGTCAATCTGCGCGCTAAGTGAAAAATAATGCAAGAGTCCTTAGCCGCAGCCGAAGGCGAGGCATTATTGCATCCTTGAGAATTAAGAAGCGTCCATATCGATTCTCAGCCTATGATTCGGTCATGGACAATTTGAGTAGCTAGAATACTTTGAAGCAGCTCCAACTCTTACTGTCTTGCAAATGAATGAACCTATCTTTCAGGTGTTAAGACAGTGAGTTCGAATTCTCTGTGCTGAAATCACTGCTCGTGGTTGTCAGTTAGCGTTGACAAGACCAAAACGATAGCATTTAATGCCAAACAAATGAGACTTTAAGAATTATTCTCTTCCCTTCTCCATTCAGGCTATCAGGTGAGAGCCGAAATCTTCGCCTGCGAATGTTACAGGTAAGCTTAAACTCCTTTTTCACCAGACCCCGTCAAAATAAGCAAATACACGTATTTAGGCATCTAATTAACTCCAGTTACTCATTTTGCGACTCCACGGAAAGAGATAAGTTAAAGTATAAATCACCTTAATTTGCATTTACACCTGCGGGCTCAAAAATTTTCAACCTATATAAAACAAAACTCTAGCAAGCAGCATCATTTTCGGACACTGCATAACGATTTATGGGTTGCTCACAATAAGGCTCCCTGATATTCATCTCGGCAATCTCTTGCTTGCAATATTCTAGTTGAGAATAGTCTCTGACAGCAAGATATTGAGACTGCCCACCATCCCCTCCAACCGGACGACTAAAGGCCATTTACTTTGCGTAAAGCCACTACATTTCTATAAGACTCTTGCACCGAAGTGATACTGCTTTGTGGGAAAGTAATAAATTAAACCTAGCTACAAGTGAAATGTCACACCAATTACTATCATATCTTCGTTCACTCTCCTTTTCTTATTATCGTTCTGGAAACGAGACAAATGTCCAGAGACACCTTTGTTGTATCTGTGAAGGCAAAGTGTTGAAAGAAAAACTTGCTTTGCGTTGGTGTAATTAATCGTCTCGTCAAGCAAGGGATTCAGGCTGCACTCGTCCTTGTCGCTTTAAGGAAAATCTAAAAGAACTAAAAGCTGAACATAGTTTCTTTGCCTTTTGGGCACTATCCCCAATGCTGCCCTTGTGCGCTGACTTAAACCATGCCGCCATGCGGTTTTCGTACTTCCGCTACTGCATTATCTTCCTTCTCGCAGGCGATCAGCGGAGCACCTTTTTGGGGTCTTATCTTGCTATGGTGGACGGTTGTCGACTGGGCACGGCGTTATGTGCTGCGTACGACGTAGCTCGCAAGCAAGAGAACCTTTACTACTCGGAAAGGATCCCTGATCTAGAAATGGTAGACTTTCAAGCGAGATCAGAGCAGGGGAGTCGGTCTCTATATTTGGACAAGTTCTCTTTCACATTAGACTTTGGTTCAACTCTGTCTACCACAATATTTCTTTTGCCTGTTACAAGACATCTGTAAGCGCCTTTGTACGATTTAAAGTTCTTACCCAGTTCTTGCCCAGATTTGTTGTCGACTGTCAATTCTTCGTTTGAAAAAAGGATATCAGAGGGGACTCCTAGTTTCCGGCCAGTGAGCATTTTGAACGATAACGCCAGTTGGTGTGGATGGCGTAGCTCTGTATGCGAGGCGATCATGTCTCGGGCATAAATTCCAAACTTCAGGCAAAATGCCCATGACGTTCCTCTTAGTTTTATCCTCCCTTAGTCGCTCTTTATTCACTGGCTTTACTATGCTTTGCCCTTGAAGTCTAGTTTAGATTGTAATTAAGCTAAATTGCAAATAGCTGAGCACTAGTTTGTCGTACACTGCGACTAAATTGCGTTCTCTATCCGTGCATTACCAACTCAATACTCGAAATGTGACAATGAAATCCTTAGGCACATCTATCATCTCTGCAAGTACTTTCAAATGTTTGTGCTGTGCTGTGTGCGTGTCGACCCTGGGATCGTGCCGATTCTCCTTCCAGTTAATAGGGTAATATTTGGCATGAATTCGTTGAGCTGCCACAAACATAATTTAAATACCATAGTGGACATAAGCTGCTCCATTTCGAGTTTGTATACAACAGAATATAGTCCCCCGTTCTCCGCAACACAGGGCTGTAGCCGAACCTTCTCAAAATTATTTCTAATCCAGCTACCGCCACAAAAGAGATGTTCAACAGCTAGTAAGTTGCAGTTATTGGTAGTTATTGTGCGGATATTTATTGCTTCTCATTTCAAAAACGGCGAATTGAAGCCGGTCCCCATAAAAAAAGTAGGCCATCGCAATCAGCAAAGTTGCATCGATCTTCAACAGACTGATAATCTATTTTGTAGTGTGACCACTGATGGTCCACATTTCGTCGAAACAGTTGCTATCGCAATAAATGATTTAGCCTTTTTGTCTCCTTTATGAAAAAAGAGCAAGCTAATGTTAATATTCTGAGAGCCCTTTCGTATGTTAAACATGCATCCCTATGTAAATGCGGGCAATGTCTTGAAAGAATAATTAACAGTTTTCATTGGTGCATGTAAATAGGTGCTTGCATGTTACTGGATTCATAATATCCCAGATGAGCTTACTGGCCTTAAAATTACCATCCTCCAAGCTATTATACACATACTGATAAGAAGAGAAATTTGAAAGGAACGCTTGTTGCACTTCGTCCATCCCATGACAGCATTTGGCGCTTACGTCTGGTACTATTTGATATCCGCCTCAACTTGTAATAAGCGTATTCACAGATAGTGAGATAAATTTGTCGGTTAAGGTAAGGTAACCGCATCACTACGTTCATGCGCGATCACTTAGTGTGACCAGTCAGTACTTGTAAAGAAGTGTGTGCGAGTTGTCATCAGTCAATTCATCTGTCAGCATTGATCACTCATCAGGCACCAGGTGGTTTTGGACTGCAGCGGTTAATGACTTAGGACCTGGGTCAGACGATATAAGTTACGCTCACTAAAATTTACTAGGCTACTTATGTTGGATAATGCAATATGCATGGCACATGGCGTAACTGCAGGAAAGGGATTATTGGGCATAAGTGAGTAGCTGGTGTCAAGTAAGCGATCATGCATGACAAAATTAGTGATGCGATAAAGGGCATAGTTTTATCGACGAAGTCTCTGATCATTTTGCAACCATGTCTGTGAGGATGTGGACGAACACTTCCTGGACAGGTAGCTCACCTGTACCGCTGTTGGTTTCACCAACAGTAATGTGCAGCCTTGATAACCACAACAGGATTTGGAAGTGTAGATGCATTTAGGTATCAGCACTACCACAGAGGTTTCCATGGTTTTTGTAGACACTCTTACCAAAGATTGTTACGCAAAAAGGCATTGCTTATCGAAGGAAACGGCTTTTGATAAATTAAATATCGACACAGATGGGCCAGAAGAGCTATTGGAAATAAAAAGCTAAAACAAGTTTGCCGTCTTCATATCGATGAATAAATCTGTGTTTACAATGCCTGCGAGTTTCATAAAAGGCAAACTTTATGGAAGAGCATCCAATTCGAATGCAGTAAAATAGACAGAAAAACATGTGCTGGTGTGGGCTTGAGTTTATTGGCTAAAGCTATTCACTACATACATGCGACAGTTACAATGCAAAGTACTTATAATTGTAGGCAATATTTTTCATGTTGGACTAATCCTAACCCAAAATAGATCGTATATTGTGCTTAGTGACAGAAAATCAGTCATGCATACACTGACAGCTGAATGCTCTTTCCTCACCTTTCTATCACAATTTGCGTAAGCACGATGCTCAGAGCTGTAAATGATAGCAGTAAATAAAATAAAAGAAATGCTAAGGTCGACTAAGGTGGAATGTTTACTGCCCTTTGCAAAAGTAACACATTTGCTCTGGCGTTGAATTAGAGCAGCCTGGTAGCACAAAAGATGGCAGATCTATTTGCGGTAGTTGTGAATGACTGGCATCTGCAGTATTGGCAACGTACACCTTTTCAGAAATGGGGAGAGCATGATCACGAGTAAATGGGCATTGTTAAGTCGAATTTGTAGTTTTTTTCACTTCACTGATGAGGGTAGGTATTTATGCGTCAATAAGTAGTGACAAGCAAGTCCGCTATGAAGAAGTCAAGGGCGAAGGTGGAATGATATCCAAGAAGAAGAAGAGAAAGACAAATTTGGGACACGCCACTCGCATTGATGAGGTGTTGCACGAGGTGCATTTAGATACGAGCGTCTCCTGAATGGCGATATACACGTACTCCTTTATAAACGATATCGTTGAGAAAATTACTACTGAGTCGATCCGGGTACCTCACTATAACAACTAGACCATTGCGCGCGGGGTTCACCTGCGGCTGTTCGGTGAGTTGACGATCCAAATTTCATTTCAAGTTAGACTTTCCAAATACTTTTCTTCCCTTCATTCCCCATACTCAAGTGTTTCATTAGCGCATTCCGAGAAATGCTATTTCCTTATTTCCTCCCTATCTTCTTTGTTGTGCTTCAAACAACAAACAACAACTCAGTCTTTCCTTTCCGAAATCCTCTACCCAACCACAGGGCCATTTTCCTGTCGCCTGGCTATCCATAAATCCATTCATCTAGGGCTTGTACCTTCTTCGAGTAGGGCGGCATCTAGGCCACGCTAGTAGCTCCAGGACATTCCACGTGCCATACTTATTTATTCTACCCAAGTATCATGTCTTCTTCCATCTTCTTGGAAGGATCATAGGGCCACAGTGACATTCGTAGAATACATCCTACTATGCATACATTATGTAGATACATTTGGTTACTTTAAACTGACACTTAGTTGAAGCCATTACACCAATCGTACGCATTCGTTGTCGCTAAGCATCGGCGACATGACTCTTCAGACCATTCAGTGGACTAAAAGTCGCATTAAACACGTGGTGGAGATTACAAAATATATTAGTGAAGAAAACATATTTGTACAAAATAATCTGTGCACAATCATGCTGCAATTGGTGAACCCGTCTCAAAAAACTGTAGCCCATAGCACAGAGATGGGACACCAAGTTCAAAACAGGAAACCATCTGTGATAAGATGCTTTCCAATCATCCAATGGAAAAGATGTATGCAAAGCTCTATTCATTCTCTTCACGGTGGGAGGGCAACTCAACTACGTGGCTGACCCGATCACGGGTTTGAAGGGGAGGGCTTGTAAAATCGAAGCACGCCATGAGTTTCTCGATCTTGTCAGGCGTGAATCTGGTCCTTGCTAGCTCCTCAGTATCAGGTGGCACCGTCACCAACTGACGGACACCATCTTCGTCAAGCGCGCAATGGGGATTGCCATCCAACAGCGGCATTTCCTTGCCGTGTGCAGCCTCAAGAAGCAAAGGATCACGTCGATCACCCACGAAGTAATTTGGGGTAGCTTGAGGTGTTAGTTAGGAAGGAAGGTAAGGCGGTAGCAACGTACATAAAGCTACCTCTACCCAATCGACACCACGATAGAAGTGCAGATCCTTGACTCCCGCGATGTCTGGACGCTCTTCATAGTTGTGTATGAGACAAGATTGGAAAAAATCCTGCAATGGCTTTGAAAGCTTTTCAACGTTGCTTACCCCGTAGCGACCTGTTTCTGTTCGCTGCATTGCATCGCTTCCTTTGTTGGCGGCTGGTCGCACTGGTCCAGGCACAATGCGGGCCACCAGAAGACTTAGACCCCACACGTCCTCCTTTGTTGCAATTTCGACCTGATTGGCTACTTCGGGTGTCATATACTGGAGAGTTGTGCGAAAGTCGTAGGCTTCTGCAAGTCTTCTTCCCTCTGACACATCATAAGACCGATCAGTCAGTGATAAGAACATGGCCTGAATAAGAGAGGAGAACGTTCTCGGGTCTAAGATCCATGTGCACAATGCACATGACATGAAGACATTGCAGACCACATATAATTTCGGAGGAGTAAAATAGTGCATTATCTTCACTCACGCCGTCGAGATAGTGGGCGAGAGACAGAAGGTCGACACTACTACCCTTGCGCAGCACGAAGGTGGGTGATCCATGCATTCGCAGACTGCAGATAATTGTTGCGAGTAAAGCCGACTGGTGTTGGTGCAGTGATAGCCGAACGAGAGTGTGGTGCCCGCGAAGAGCACGCCTAACAGCTGAGGGATTTTGCAGAAACGTGCGCTTAAGTGCGTGTGTCGTAGCATTGTTACTTTCCTGCTAGGGAATTGCTTCATACACCATGGAGTAGGTGCCTCGAGAAATGAAACTTGTCACGTCGAAATGCGGTGATTGCATCGTCCCAACTACGTTAGGACAGAATTCGGAAGCGAAAAATATACGCTGCGAATAAATCAACCGGATGCATGTGCTGTAGCGGCGCGCCTATGGGTGAGCCAATCAGCCTATTGCATGTGGTGCGCACCTAAGCAACACGCATGCACGAAGTCGTTGGTCTGCACTCTTGCAGCCTTCAGTTCTATCATAATGCATTGACATTTTAAAACGAAGAATATCAGTTAATCTGTTTAACAGGAAAGTAATGCAGTGACATCGATGAGGATAGTGGGGACATTACCAGATCTAGAGCAGAAGGCATTCTGTGTGGTGGAATTAATATATGTATTGCCTCATCTCTATGTCTATTAGAATACATTTTTAATCAAAACACGCAGTCAAGCTCATATGCTACTCATACCCCTTCTCCCTTTTTGTTAACATTGGGTACGGGATCTCGCGCTGCCTGTTTAACATTCTACCCTGCTTCTACCTTGCAAATCCGCAGCGCCAGATTTGGCATCACGCACGCTCTACTAATACCTGGGCCAAGTCCACCTCTGCATTAGTATTCTACGTAGAGAAAACGGTCTTTTTCACCATAAAATGATTACACACTAATATATTCCTTCAATTCTGCAGGAATGATGCTCACGCTTGCCTGACCATGCATTTGTATGTGTTACCCTGTTCCGTCACCCGATTAAGACTCATCACTGGGCACACAATGAGCGACACTCTGATTTATGCATGGAGACGGGGGTTCGGTTGTCAGGATAATGTTGCGTTGCCATCTGGCTCGTCATCTTGTAAGCCATCGATCAATTAGTAAGTAATGTTCAGTCACGTTCCGAGGTCACGGGATGAAATTAATGAACCCCAGTTAGGCTGCCGCATTGTCTGCTTTTGGGTGACAGCTAAACAGCATGACATTCCTTTTTTAATTTATGAGAAAAACACATTTAGTTGGTAGGCGGGCCCAATTAAAGCCCAGCTCCAATGAATATGATTATTTTTTTTGAATATGGGAACGCTTTGAGATTAGACTGTGTAAATTCAAGTCAAGGCTGTGGTAAGGTACGAAATCACATTAGCACCCGGAAATTTCATGCACTTGGACACTGCTAAAATGTCTTCATTGTTGCCCATCTACCAGCCTTAGTTTGACGTCATATGGGTCGTTAGTCGAGTTGTTGACAGGCGGTGGTCGCTGTCATTTGCAAGCGTGACATCTTATGCTATCTCAATAAATCGCCGTTGTCTCCAATACGTTATAGTGGATGAGGATCTGTTTCTTTTGCTCACCCACTATTTCCACTTTGATGTACGCGTTAATTGCACTTTAGCAATGGAATCACGTGAGCAAAATGATCATCATAGGGAGTCTAACGGGTAAAAGACGAGAAGACCAGACAAGAAGAGGCAAACACCAAACCAATTATAGTAGCTAATTCGTAAGCATAGAATCTCCTAGGCTACAACAAAGAGATGCATGGAGATAGAGCGTAGCTGAAAAGTTGATGTGTATTTGCGACATTAAGAATGTGCAAACAGGTAAATAATCAGGTAATGGCTAACTAATAGCTGCGTCACCTAACTACTACATATGAATGCAACGCCTACTGAGGACTGGCCCGTATACACGTTATTTGGCGCAAGGAAGGGTAATTAGGGTAATGTCTGGGTGTACGCAGGATCGTATGATGGGCTGTACGTTGCATTGGCAACAATCTGGGTCTCGCAGGGCAGTAAGACATTGAAAGAAAGTCACTAACGTAATGGAAGTCTGTTGCAGGCCAGTAGTGATGTTGGGCCTCGATAGTCGTTCATTTAAGTGCCTACATTACCGCAGATTGAATTGTGAGCATGTGAGGAGCTGTTGCTGGATGTCTAGGCTAAAAGTCGCTTTAAAAATGTCATCGTCGTACAAAAGTTCACAAATTATCTTTTTGGTTTGTCAATAATTATACGAATCGATGCACAGAACAAATTTTATTGCACTTTTTTTCCCAACGTTGATGCACATCACATGGGGAGTTGAGGCCACAAGCAGCCAATCAATCATTTAGAACCTCCGGAGATTAGCACCATAGAGGCCTCAGGTTTTTTTAGGGGCCAGACACCTCTAAGAAGCTACTGGAGCTACCTGTACGGAGACTCTGAAAAGTCTGCTCATTAGGAAAATCGTGATGAAGTAACAAAATAAATAATTGGATGCGGTTGCAATTGATAGAACATGCCCAGCTGACCTTAGTGTTGATGCACTCAGACAATCGCTTAGCAGCGCAGGATAAGGGCAGGAGCACAAGAATTTTCAGTCATGAGACAATAGATTGCTATGCCTATCCTCTATTCCCTGCTGATTTCGGGAGATGAGTACACAATGTGTTCGTGAGAATCAACAGATGGCGTCTCTGTTCCAAAAAGTTTTCTCATCTATTTGCAGGTAAAGTATTTCTGTGTTAGTATGAACATTTTGCGGTTGTCTGTGAGAAGTTTAGCCCCGTTCTTGAAGTAGTGTGGCGAAGGGATAAAAAGCTATCGAATCAAAAAGGGTGTGAGGATGTAGCCAACTTGAGGAGTAGAGATGGGCAGATTTGGGACCTGGACTAGAGAAGAGTAAGCGAGATTGAGATCTAGATCTACTTTGATAACAAAGTGGAAAGTGAGGTTGTAGTTAGTCGAATAGATTAGTGGAAGGGTGAAGAATAGGGTGCGAAGAAATATAGTGAGGTAAAATGAGAGCTAAAGTTGTAGGGGAGTCGTGAAATTATAAAGTGGTGTTTATTTGGGTAGTTGGGTTTGAAGACGTAAGCTACTGCTCCAGCTTCATTTGTAGTTTTTTAATTGCAATTGTCATGATTGGTAGGGTGTTTGGTGTGTACTTTCAATTCTAGGACTGCGCTTATGCTCGGATTCAGCGCTGAGTTCAACGTTCTTTTATCAATATCAACCATCAAATCATGAATTGGAGTAAAGTTTGAAAAATCAGCCTAATGGAGGAAATACAAATGTCTTTTTGCCGATAGACCCGAAGTGACTGCCTATAGTTACTCCTTTATATGTGATTTACATTTGAACACCAGTAGTGAGGCGACGTTCAAATTGAAGAAATAAAGAGTGGAGTAGAAGAGACAGAAAGAAGAAGGGACGGTAGCATAGACTAACTTTACGTTTTGCTAATTCTATAATTTAGGCCCTTTGGCAACTTTAATATAGCGGAGTGGGAGGTTTGGATCAACCAGCGGTGGGAATGGTGGCGATCGAAGTGGAGGAGGAGAAGGGCATTGAAGGTAAGGAGGGAAAGGAATTAAAGAAATGTGCTGGCAAAACCTGTATGTAACGTAGAAATGAATTTAATTGCCGCCTTGATAACGGCAGCCTTGTTTTAACCATGAATTGCCAATGATTGTGCCGGCCTATTTATGTATCTTTTGTTTGAAGAGAGTAAAAGTCACTTCTTTCCAATAAACAGTGCCTTCCCACGCCAAAATGAGTGGCACGTGTATTTTTAAAAACCATAGAACCGTCAACATTAGCAATGATATCGAAATGCGCATAAACCTCTAAATCTTGTTGTAGTTATCAAAGCTGTACATTAGTGTTGGTGATACCAGCGGTGGTTGCGTCGAGCTTTTTAGCCAGTAAGAGTATGGCCACCTCCTTACAGATGTGGCAGCAGGATATTCAAATATTTTGCCAGAACGATCATGCTTGTAATCGCATCATTACTTTTACCATAAGTGGTAACTTTTACAACACCAGCTTCTCACTTATGCTATATAATTCCTTTCCTGCAGCTGCGCAAAATGCTACACCCATTTACCGACCATGCAATGTAGCATAGACAGGTCTCAATGAACATTTACTGGTAGACCACGGTAATTGCGATCACAATAGCCGCCGATGTTTTGAGACGACGCAAATAGGACACTGCGCCTCCAAGTTTATCTACTCCAACACCGCTCCATCCAACGTTGCACGCGTTGTCTTTAGATACGCGTTGAAGGCCATTACGCATGGCACTTGAAGTAACTACAATAATTGGGTAGAGGACTTACGCTTTTCCATTGCCAAAATACATGCATCATGTCCACCGAAAACGGGTGTTTCCGTGATGGATACTCAACGCGCTTATGTGAAATGTTCCGCCATCCCACCCAAACGTATTATAGCATTTGAAGTAAAGATTGAGAATTTGCATATTATTGACGAATATTCAGTAGCATGTTGTAGCACAGACGCGACATAAGATCAGAACTAGTGCTACTCAAAACGATCTGTAGAGAACTGAGAGTTCCAGACAATTTCAGTCACTTGATTGAATTGCCTACAACAGGGTTCGTTGTACAGCACAACCGTTCGTATTCGACAATCAAGCATCAGTCCCGACATTTTGGAATCTGAGTTATGAGGTTCACTAACTTAAAAAGGGTAACTTCTTCTGCTGAGAGTGATCTTTCATAAGCCGCACGGTTGCTACAACAGAGCAGCAGCAGTGAAATCTGAAGCTGAATTGAGGTAATGGTCAGCTGTCAGAAAACTTCAGCAGGTTTTTGTCATAAACAAAGAAAATAGGAGAGGAAACATTCAGATTAAATTTAAACAAACTACCGAGCAGCTAAAAAACGTTTATCCTAATTCTATCGACGCATGATATAAGAAAGAAAAACTTGCATTTCGGACAAAACAAGGGTCTCAAACGCCATTTTCTTCCCTCCCCTAAGGCTTTGATTAGTAACAAGAACCACATGCGCGTCAGGCTCTGCCACCTCCAGAGCCCCTACAACCAAATCCATAGCCTCACGCGCAGGCAAAGAGGAAGCAGCGGTAGTAACAAAACCATCAGCTGCAGTGTCTCCGTTTGCAGGTGCAGCGAAAAACATCGGCACTTCAGTGGTAGCCTTGACCCACCACTCATTAATGGCGTCATGGATCTGCATCACTTAAAACAAAAGAGTTTGCAAAAGTGGCGGTTAAGCAGACAAAGATTATCACTGCGATGGGGATTTTGATGAATTAGATGCACAGCGGGAGAGACAACGTCAAAGACACGCTGGTTGTACACCCAGGCGGAGGAGACTGACTTGCCGAGGAGACTATCGGTGATCGCTGGTTTCGTGGTCGCGATGATAGTGCTGCAGCAGTAGGCTGAAGGTTGTAGAGAGGTGCAGATCCTACACTGGGGTGTCGATCACTGTCTTTACCACATCACTCTCCTTGTCCGTAAGAAAATCAGGACCACAGTGAAGTGAAGATGAATGGTCAACTGACTACGGAGACGTTATATGAATGGAGCCACAGAGTAGATGGTAATATTTTACAATGCCAAAACAAAGAACACTCATGAATTTAAAACTAAAACAAACAACCAAAATTAGCTTCTGCAAGTTTAGCACCATGGAAAAATTGGCATTTGTAGAGAAGTCACATCACGCAAACAGACATACACTGCTTAACTTAGGGCAAAGGCTGACTTAACATTCGCACTTAACCTCCTCATTATGTGATAGTGGGATTTAGCGCTTTTTATTTCAGTCTTGGTGAGAGAGGGCAGAAACAAATAGACGTCAACAGCACCCCGGATCGCCCGTACCTATTTTTTCATTACCATTTTTCTGTAAACTCAAGATCCCGATATTTAACCCACACTCAGTGGTCATAATGACCAAGAGTAGGTGCGCTCCCAGCATTCGCAAACTCTGTTTATTCCAGCCTGTAATTAACTAATCTTGTAGCCATTTTCACCTTGCAATAAATGCGTAGGCCGACTCGCACGACAACCAGTGGTCAGAGAGCAGCATCAAGTTAATGCATCAAATTGATGTTGATGGTAATTAGTGCCCCTTTTCAAGACTTGTCCATCGGCCTCCAATTCCCTTAAAAAGGACGAGATTATCAAAGACCAAGAAAAATCAAGTGCTGATGTCAACTGTGCAGCATGTCTTTACCTGCCCAATTTTAACAGATTTACCACAGCTCTGAAGAGCAATTATCACATTACCACAAAAAACTTGTTCATAAAAATGAGTGCATCTGTTCATCAAAAACAGCTCACATGCCTACTTTACTACCTTAAATTTTAGCCAATTATTACAAACCGGTGAGGAACAAGCAATATGGGATTGACATCGAGTCCTTTTGAGGAAATCAGAACATTAAATATGTTGTGCTGGTGGGGAAGGTGAACAGTCACCGTAGCTCCAACACTTAGAGTATAGTTCCGTCAAAAAAGCAGCCTTGTGATAGTCCACCTCTGCTCACGTACTCGTTGTTATGAGACTGCGGTTCTCCGTCTTATGTAAGGGGCGTCGAATAAATCGCATGATATCGAGGTAGACGATCAAAGAGCACAGACTCTTTTGACGCTTCGATCACTGTAGCGTACGGAGGAGACGTCCACATTAATCTTTACAACTGGGAAATGGAGAGCGAAAGCCTTTCAAGGAGATGAGGAAAGTGTCCTCATGCCGAGGTACATCCAACTATGTCTTAGTACTGACCAACTGCTGTTGGAGGAGTGAAATTTACCTATGCCAAAGGCAAACCTCCATACAAAAAGCTTAAACGAAACAAGAGGATGGGAATGAAGTACAAATTTACACTTTGGCATTATGAAAACTGAATTATAATACCTCTTCTGCAACCCAAACGCTGCACGATCTTCACTTCTATTTGTTTCTAATTCAAGGAAAGCACCCATGAGTTGCATTAAAACCTGTTAAAGGCTCTCAAAAATTCTAAACTTCTACACTCATTTATCGATATCAGCACGCGATTGCCTGCTCTCCCTCCTGTTTTCGGTAAAGTTGAAAACGGCCACCTAAACCGGAGCAGAGAAAGCATCATAAGCCGGATTCTTGTGAGCGAAGCTTCACGTTTAACTGCCAGAATAATTACAGCTTTACATTTTTGGAATCGCTGATGCGCTAGAGGCCACGATGAGGCGCAAGGAGCAATAGCCTACAATTGTTGCATTGGTTGGCAACTTCTCTCAACAAATTTGTCCTCTCTTTAGCCTGAAAGACTAAGGTCAAGTTTACTCGCCTCAACTTTGTGCCTTTTTGAAGCAAATGTTGCAGGACCCAAAACGTTACCCTAGAATCGTTTAAAAGAGTCTAAAAGTTTTCATCAAGGCAAATCCAAACCTTCATCCTTTGTCTTAATTTGAAAAGTACTCGTGCTCACTAGGATCAGTGAATTTGATTGTGCACCTTTACCAAAAAGGACATTGTCAATACAAGTGTTTGACTAAATTAGGCAACAGAGTTCTAGTATTCCACCAACGACGCCACAGAAACAATGAATGCAGAAAGCCTACAAATCTAGCACACTTTCCTTACAATCCATGCTTCTGAACATGTGTAAATTAAACGAATGAAATTCCCTTTAGCTTGGACACTCACATTGTGGCGTTCTGAGACTTCCTTGAAGGCGAATGAAGACAAAATACTAGGACAGAACATACATATATATTCCGTGAACAGTAAGAATGGGACTGCAGGCATGGCCCGAAGACCAGCCAGCCCGACAGCCCAGGTCGTACAACATGGCCACCACAGTCATCACGAACTCTCAGTGTGGCAGCACCATTCAGACCTGTTTATCCACATTGGAAAAGGCGCTTGAGGCTTATCGACAGGTCCGTCAGTCTTCCAACACCAAACTTATATAGCCGCTGCTTTCGATCCTAAGAGAATTAACGCTAATGCGCTTTCACATGAGCTCCAGGATGGTTTCACTGCTCCCAGTGCTACTGTATTCACGTGAAGTAGTGGAAGTAAACAACAGGACTCTCTCTGCTTTGCTGTTGGTGAGGGAGTGAATCACCGCGCTCTCAGTGGCCCATCTAATCACGGACGTCTCAGCAGTGACACCTCTCTATGCCGGGTCGAAGCCAGAGAACTGCATCAGGGCCATTCCAACTAACCCTGTTGCATCACTTTTGACCAAAGAGCAGTTGAATGTGCTAAATGGATATCGAACGAACGCCTGCAGCGTCCTAGTGACAACCAATGTTGTAGTGAAAACTTTCGTCCATTTTATCTAATCTCAGGGGAGAACGCAGGCACAAATTTTCTACTTTGATCTCATGACTGATGACGAGTTTAAAAGTAGGAAAAGTGTGGAAAATTTTCGTTTGAATGCCGAAGGTGATTGATGACCAGCTGCAGTATCGACGCATTGGCAATGTTGCAGGGGAGGAGGAAGAGGCGGACATCACTCAGCTATCCAGTCCTCTCTACATGCCGCATGGCGTCTCCTACCATAGGATGCTTAAGACTACACTTCGACCAATATGAAGCCTGTCAAAGTCTTAAGCTACCAAGATCCATATAAGTGTTTGGTGAAACATCTGACTGTCTGGTGATGGACTTGCAATTTTGGCCCACTGATTCGCGGGTTGAACTCTCCAATCGTAAGCGATTATTCAGTTGCATTGTCCGCAAAGGTACTAATGTAGGAGATATTTGGACCGGACTTCCATGAAACGCGAGGAAAGCCACCCACTGCTTACAATGAGAAACATATTTCAAGCAGATCACAAAGTGCAGAAGTTAAGCTAAGCAAGGATACTTTGTGATTTCCTGTTTAATGCAGCCATGTTAAAACGAACTTTTGTTGAAGTGTACTCCAGCCGAGACCGTAAATGAATGCGTGCAAGGTGATTAGCAGTACGAGTGGACAAGGGAGCTGAACAGCTCGTTCTGACCCGATTCACTGGTTACCCCCAGTCATCAGACATTCAGTTGTTAATGCTCTGGTTAAGTGAAAATGAAGTTTAATGCTTCAGCTGCTACCCTTATCAGCATGCTTTATTTCAAAAAACGAGAGCTGTGACTGAATGCAAGTGAAGGTGGATGTTACCTCGGTCATAATGCGGTTTGGTATTGCAAGCTGTCAGCAATGTTCATTTGGTAACAGGCTTTGCGGTTCGCACTGCTATCTAGGAGGTATGGTCATGTTGTTGTGTCCATAGTCTGGTAGTCCATGTTCTCGTCCGTTTTCCTTGCGCAAAATAAGTCTCAAAGAGTCTTCCTTTCCCCGTGCCCAATTCTAATTGGTCAAATTTATGGGCTCCTCTCTACCTCATTTTCGTTTGTTTCAACAAAGTCCTCTTTTTCAGCAACTACTTTTACTGAATGATATGCCGAAATTCAGAATTGTTGTCGCCTTCTCATTCTCCATTCATTTCTTAAGCATCATCCTCTTCAATATCATGTGTCAAAATGAAACGCTGCCTTGAGAATTAACATGCGCCACACTATTTAGAAGGTCGGGGTCACTTCATTTATTTTCTACCTCACTCTCCAGTACTTTAACGATGTAGCTCAATCCTGCTTTCCTAATAGAGAGGAAAGGTTGAAAGAGAGCATGTGAGTAGGTTGTAACAAATTGCAGAATCCTCTCGGAAGTAGATTGTAGATTGACATAGCTGAGCTCACTGCATGAATTTACCGAACAATAAATACAATGCTGGACAATTCGTCTAACACCAAAGTGAAATGAGAAATTAGCTCTAGGCACTACCACCATCCTTTTTGGCATCAAAGAGGCATTTTTACTTTTAAACAAAAATTTGCTAGCAGTGGATCGAGTTCACTTAGGGAGGAGAGGCGTTTTATCCGTCGAAACACTCATGCGCCTGTGAGCTACTCATTCACAGTTATGATGCCTGTCGCTGGCATGGGTGAGGGGCATTGCGACTTAAAGCTGTGAGGACATTTGGTAAGTTCTTGCAACCATCAGCATTCCCGCATGATTCCCAGTTCGCCTGTAGCTATGTTTACCTGGCCAAATCTGTTGTTAGCATCGGCTGGGCCTTTGGAAGGATACAATGACTTGAAGGTGGGATTTGCAAGTGCTGCGGAGATGGGTGTGTGGAGTGAATAGGATGGCTGTTGCGACTGACGTAGTTCTTCTTCGACCGGGATGTTCTGGGTGTCCTTACCACATTGTAGTTCTGCGTGGTTGTGGCATGTGGTCTTTGGGCTGCTCTTGCAAGAGGGATGTCATAAAATCACTGCTTTCAGCATTAGCAGCATAAATCGGTGCACATTGGAGAACAAATTAAGGCAAAGCCTGACAAGGCAGGACGTACTTTAAACAAGGGTCCCTTCCATGTTGATTATACTTTTCAACAAGAAATCCAAGGTGGCTGATGTAATGCTTATCAGGTTTACACTCAATGTCCAAAGCCCAATTTTAAAGTTCTTCAAATACCTGTGGTGCCATCCTTACTCGAATTGGCAAATGAAAAGTCTTACCTTCAGTTGTGGCAGCTACCTCGTCAGTCAAGAATTGTAGGTGAAGCAACAACTTGGTAATCTGTTGTCGACTACGATATCGTTCTTTTGGACAAGCTGAATTTGTGCATTCCTCGTAGTGCCTTTCATCGCTTAAACTAAGCCTCCTCCTCTTCCCCCTCAACCCTTCATCAGCCCTGCCAACTGCTTTCTTTGGCTTCTCAAATAGTGAGGCACAATATGCCACTTGTAAGGTAATGTGTCCCAAGTTAGGAATGGAAATACAATTTTAAAGAAAAAGCAGAATTTTACCAATGTAACACTAAGTCTGCATTTTTGCATTGCTGTTTTAATCCGCTGGAAACAATTCATTTCTTGAAAGCGATACCAAAAAGCCCCATTAAAACATTTTTGTCGAGTTCTTGTCTGCGACTGTCATGGACCTACTGTGCAGCCTCAAGCATTCCATGTCAATTCCTCAATCATATGACGACCTTTGTAGCATAGAGTCTCCTCCTTATGATAATCAAGGAAATCTAATAAATCGAGAATAATTTATTCAAATGCTTCATATAAAATGGTGGATCGCGCACCAGTTTCCATCTGTGAGTAATTCACTGAGTGTGAGTAAAACGTGGCAAATTTTGCAATGTCGTTCATCCAGCAGTTTGGTTTAGAGACGGCAACTAACACTCGTCAGCTGAATTTCTTATCTAAGTTTATATCTCTCAGTAAATTACTGGCGAAGAGCTGCAGACACTCTTATTGACACTGCATCAAAGGTTAGGTCGGTTCATGCCTAAATGCTGCATTTGAGGTAGAGCTCAAAACGAGTCAGACAAGGCATATTTAACAGACCTGCAGCTTGCAAGAGGGACGACACTTGCCATAACAGCCAGGACACAGCAGTCGTAGTGATCGGATGCTTGAACACAATGTCAGATGCAACTGCACCATGCCACACAGTAGTTTGCCACAGAGTAGCTAAATAAAGGCACTGATGAGGTTGTGGACGCCCATTGCATTGATAATGTTGTTAATGGTGGTATTGACATTTGCGCTTGCGCCACTCTGCAAAAACCGCTTTCAACGTTGATAATTGCCTCATCAGCAATGTTACTATCATGTGCATGTATCTTCTACGTGTTGGGTAGCGTTGGCCTCTAACTCATTCCATCAAAACTGCGCATGCAAATGGCTAAAAATATGGGTCAAAACTTGCCTACATTTTGCGACTGAATAATAAAATATACTTATGAAGCTGGGTTAGGTTGAACCATTTCCAATGAACGTGAGTTTATTTCTGTGATTTGCGGTTAAGAATGTTCCCAAATACGGATGTGATTCAGCCCTTGGCGCTTGCATCAGCACCTTTTCAAGAGCTCATTCAGCACGTAGATTGTCCTATGCAATCACCTATGCCTCTAGGGTTACACGGTATGCGAAGGGAGGATGTGCTTGTCAGTAAAGTACCGTTGATCTAGCTTTACGTGCCAACGCTGACCAATCTGTCCAAATACGCAAAAGGTCCGTGCGCAGCATGGAGATGGCCATCTTAGCACATGAATCTACCAGTACCTCATGGCGATGTCCAGTAATGTTCTGGTGAAAAAGGCGGCAACTGACTTAGGCATTTAAGGAACTCCTACATTTGGATACCCACAAACAGCATGTAAATCAGTGGTCTAAGTGTGAGCAAAATGGTCGATATTGAAGCAGAGAGTAATAGATAGGAGAACTGACCATTTTTTCAGTAGAGCAGACTTCAAGAGTTGATTACAAACAGCTACCGGATCCCCTCCGGAAAGTCAATACCACATTCTGTCATTGCGTTTAGACCTCTCACCGTCTCTTGACGCCCAGAACTCCGAAACTGTGGCTTCCACTTCTTAGAGAGCATGAAAAGAGGAATCATAGGAGCTCAGCTGTTAGGACGGAAAATCACCGCCAATGTCTTGTATCTTTCTCACCGTCGAGGATGAAGCTTTGATGCGCCTTCCGTCTCTTCGCATTCTGGCCGCCCAAATTGTCCCTTCATCATTCTTCTTGCCGACATCACAACCAGTTGATATAAATGAAACAACACTTAAATTCAACTCTGGTTTCGACAGCCTTACGACGAGATAATCAGTCAAGCCTTACGACGAGATAATCAGTCTGCATTGCACCGTTGTCTACGGAGAAGGCAAACAAAGGCGTGATTGAGCGCAGCAAGGGACGTCAAGCTAGAAGCTGGTGCCAAAGAAGGGTTCCAATCGTAAGTGTAACCACGGAACTTATTGAGGCAGGTCAATTTATACGCAGCATCTAGATTGACTCTACTGCCTGAATCACCATCTGTGTCCTTGCTAGTAGCATACACCACTCCATTCGTAAAATGAGAAGCAACTAAGCGAAACACAGATTTAAGGCCTACTACGCACTACCCGATATCGCAGACGAATATTTTGAAGGAGACCAAATTCGTAGCTATTGACTAAAAATGCGACAACTTTAGAGAAAACGACGTTTAACTCCTACTAACCTCTTGCTGACTTTCTGTACTGTACGCAACAACACTGAAATTGGCGTAAATACCTTAAAATTTACGAACACATGCTGCTTGGAGGTCGACAGGGCCAGTGGTGTAGGCATGCGAACGCAGACCAAACAACTGGTTTTACCTCATTCCGCGAATCCACAGTTGGACTTGCTGTCACGCATTTACTGTGTTAAAGTGCTTTCAGTGTAAGCATAAAACATCGCCTCGCTTGTAATTTGAACAGTGTTAGTGTTGTATTGCCTGAAAATGAAGCCGTAAAGAAGAAAAACAGATGTGCGATCGTAACGCCAGGCGATGGTAAGGCCCTTCAATTGTCATTGTGCTTTTCCTTATCATTGAATCATACAAGTAGAAACACAACCCATCTGCAACTTCTAGCAGACGCACCTTCCGACAAGACTTGAGGCAATTCATTTAAATAATCTTAAGGATAAGTCTATTTACTTAAGCACAAAAACAGCTTATGAAAATTTACAAAAATTTGCAATAGTTTCATTGCACATGATGTCGAAGAATCTGTGAAAAGGTTATTTGCAGGACTAATTTTGTTCAATCACAGTTTGCGAAGATTAATTCTTGAGTGTTCACGAACACTGCATCGGCGAGTCACTCAAATGCGCTCTGGGTTTTTGACGACAATAATGTTTCTCTTACATAAGTGATCCTGATTTGCTAGTGGGTGTCTTCTCTTTGATCAGCAGAAACATCCTTTTATTCGATAGGAGGAGCCGTATTCCATTTGACTGTTGTGAAAGACGAACTGTCCGACATTGTGTTTATTGCTTGCTAAAACACCTTTTTTACGGTAGTCGTTTGTGCTGCTTCCGGTGGGAAGCTGAGAGTGCTCTCAAGACTGTGCGTCGGTTGCAACGTTTCACAGACGCATTACCTAGCAGGAGGGTGGAAGACGTCCCTGTCATGGAAGTCAAAATCGTTTGTACACAAGGCTTCTTTTGCTGAGTAACATGCACTGTGATGTGCACGGCTGTTTGGGAGGCAGAACCAAGGTATTATTACCATAGTCGGTCAATCTAATCCGTCTCCTTTCCAATGACAAAACACATCGCAAGGAATCTCACTGAAAATCCAAGTTCTATTGGTAGCCATCTTGGAAGCAAACAGCGATGCTGTATGAATGGTGCTGATCTGGTGGTTATTAACTTGGTTGAATTAAATAGAAGTGACACACTCAAAGAGGAACCCACAAAATTGATCAAATAGAATTGGGAATGGGGAAAGTAAGACTCTTTGAGGCTTATTTTGCACAAGGAAAACGGACGAGAACGTGGACTAACAACTCAGGCAAGACAGCACTGCAAATCGCAAAGCATGTTACAAGCAATCGACGCCTTGCATACGAACATTGTTTACAGCCATCAACACCAAACTGCACCATGATCGGAATAGCATCCACCTTCACTAGCATTCAGGCACAGCTCCTGGCATTTGAAATGAAGCACATCGGTGAGGGGGGCAACTGACGCGTTAAACTCCGTTTTCACTTGACCTAAGCATTCACAGCTGTATGTCTGATGCCTATGGGTGACCAGCGAATCGCACTAGAACGCGCCAACATCAGTCACAGCCTCTTTGCTCCGTTCCTTCGCCCACTCACACTGTCAGCCACCGTGCACGCGTTCGTTTTATAGTCGCGGGCGGAGCACACTTCAACAGAAGTCACGAAACGAGTGAAGACGTCGCTTCAGCGCCAGTGTGAATTCATGCGGCGAATTCAGCTATGCCACCAACTAGCTGTCCTCCCTTTAACTCTAATCGCCAACTTTGGTTCTGCCTTACCCCTTAATTTGTCAAATACTGCTTTGTTATTTGTTTTAATGCCACATAATGCATAGCGTTATTTTTGTTAAGTAACTTAAAAGCACAAACCTCTGCTCACAAGAATTGTTAGCTAGCATTTTAGCTCAGGGCTTCTTAGGCAAAAAAAAAGGGGTAGAAAACAGAAAAGGAAAGTGTAATTCATGCTTTTGGCAAGATATGGTTGGGAATAGGGATATGCCTGCCACAGGGATTGTCGGTCCTATTTCAGAAAATAGGCACGGAGTAATTGTCCTTTAAATGTGGCTAAATTCATTTGGAAACCGATGGTCGATTTCATGGTAAACAGTCAGAATTGTCAAAAATGGAGACTCTTCATTTCATTATAGGTAAACTATGTGCCAGTCTGGCATTTTGCGTTCCTTTACACACACAACTGAAGATGGCAAAGAGGACGTCTTCGCATCTCCATTTAGCAAGGCCATTTTCGCATGTAAGACACAACGATAAGGACACCAGATTGTACATTTCGTGGCATGAACAAACGAATACTACAGCAGATTTAGGTGCATAAGGAGGTGTGACAGCACCAAAGTGAAATAGTGGAGCTGGAGGGAGGACAGTTAGGTGTTCACACATCTGAAGTTCACTGTATAAATATACATCGTCACTGTCCCAACACAGCAGCTGGCAGTGAGAGAGGACAAAAAGAACGAAAATGGAGGAACATATAGAACTTTTTAATGCCATTTTACTAATTTTACTGGTTGCCTCGTGGCATCGCACAATGCGTCACTTGCTTCACTTTCTGATGTGCTTCACCAGAAAAAGCAAGAGCTGTGCCAGAATGCCAATGAAGACGGATACTGTCTCGGCCAGAATGCAGCCTGCCACTGAAGAGGATCAAATACATCCGGTGGCCGCTTAGCAAAATGCTCGCCGACTTGCACTGCTGTCTGGGAGGCATGATGGATTTGGTACCTCCATGGTTGGTCAATCCACTTCCAGACGTTTTTCTGGCAAAGTGAATTTTAAATAATTTACTTTCGCCTTGCCTAATTCGCTTAGTCACTTTTGTCAACTTTAATTTCCTTGACTCATCTTTATTTATTATAAACGAATCCAGTTTTTCTTTAGCTACTTTACCTGAATGGTATACCAAAATTCAGAATTGTTGTCACCTTCTCATTTTTCATTCATTTTTAGCCACGATCCTTGTCAGTCTGCCATAAAAAGAGGAGGCTCTGCCTCAAGAATTCATATGCGATTCGCTATTTAGGAGCTTGATCTCATTTCCTTATTTTTCTACCACACTCTTTCATACAGTACCGATAGAATCCTTACCAACTATGAGATGATCTTGTCCACTAAGAACTAGAGAACGTAATCACAATAGCCAACAGAGAGAGAATGTCTAGTCGAATAATCAGTCGCAATTTGCCCATGTGAGAGGAGTGTAACAAATTGATAGATCCTTCGGACGTGTATTGGCGATCGTCTTTCAAGTCCTATCACTAGTGTCACTCACACTCTAACAGAGTCATTTCCTTGCATCAACTACCTTAATTTTCCCAATCTTTCTTTCATTAGTCTGTATTCTAGAAATCAAAGCAAGGCCTGCAGCACTTGTCTTGCTGATTCCACAATCAGACACCCTTCTCTCCCCACCAACCACCTCGCCCGGAATGCAGAACTGCGTACCCAGCCAATAATGGCCGTACATAGGTATCCCGCCAGTCGGTCACGCGGATTAGCCTACGATTGACGTAGTTCTTCTTTTAGCAAATGTTGAAGTCTGCTCTGTGTTGGCATGGGGATTTTGCGCTGATATGGCAGTGTAGGAAATCCACCGTCAATTTTATGAGCAAAGCCAAGGCTCCAATCCGCCCAGCCATTGGTAGTACAAATTCGCTGCAAAAATATTTCACAATGGCAAAGTTGGACAAGGCGTGGAGACTTTTAATCAAAGACCCTCTCTCCGAATGATAATGTTCGCAATATGGCAACATTTGTTAAAGTCGTGTTAAAATTGCCAAACAACCGCTCTTAAGGTTGTTAAACACCTAGTAGTGGGAGTTCACACATCTTCGCTATTCCAGCTCTAGAGGTGAAGACAAAATTGGTAGATTATCTTCCTATTCGACTGTAAATACCTTCGATTGTGACAGCTACCTTGCCAATAATATTCAAATGTGATGTGACAATTTGGTAATCACCCATCGGCTGCGATATCGTTCGTTTAGACAGGCTGAATTGAACAAATTCTCCGAATAGATTCCACTTGTGTAAATCACAATGAGGGGATGTGGTGAGTACCGTCCCACCAGCAAGCTGTAGGTCTGTCAAGTATGCCCCGTCAATCCTGCTTTGCGCTCTAGCTCAAACGCCGACTAAAGCACTAATGGATATCCGCAAATAGGCGGACTATTAGTTTCATGCTTTAGTGGAAACAGAAAATTACTCCAGACAATGCCAAACCCTTTTTATTCAATGGAGATATATTTTTACTGACCATCGAGAAGACAGTCAGAAGTAATTGAATTCGCTCAGAGAGGAGAAGCGCTTTAGTTGCCAAAACCTTGGAATATCTTTGAGCGACACATCGATGCAGCGTTCGTGGATGCAAAGGAATTATCTGCAGCGAATCGTGATTAAATAGGATCAGTACTGCAACTCGCTTTCCTACACAGTTTTCGAAAGATTCGAAGTGAATGATTAAAAGGCCGTTTATGCACTAAATCAGGAGGAATGGGTCTGGGGTGGACTTAAATAAACTCTCTGCAATCCTGACCAAAGGCGCTTTCCACCAGAAGTTTGAGTGCGCATTACGAGGCATGGTGATCAGGGTTATCCCTGCTTCGATAACATCTCCTTTAACTTTCTTTCATTCCTTCATTTAAATGGGCAAAGCTCTACCCACAGTAACTGCTGACTAACGCCACGGATTGGAGCTCAAAAGCTAAGGGATAGAAAACAGGAACGAGAAAAGCGATTTATGCGGTTAGAAGGTTTTGATGGTAAGAAATATTTGTGTCCTCCTCAGAAATTGTCAGCCTCATTTCAGCCAACAGGCGCGTCAGAGTTCCCGTGTTTCATTTCTTTTCAAAGCAAATGTCTTTTGAGCGTGATCACATTTACTGGAAAAAAGCATTGGATATTGGAATAAGAGGTCAACATCTTGAAGCATACAAATCCTACATTTTAGTGAACATTCACTACGTGCAATCTTGATGTTTCGCGTTCTCTTGCACACAATTGAAGGCAGCGGATGGGATATCTTTCCATCCCTATTCAGCAAGGCGAGTTCCAAAACTAAGATTTATTGCTAAGGACTCAGAATTGTACAGTTCATTGCACGAACAAACAAATACTAAAGCATTAATAGATGGAGGAGGACGCAAGACATATCTAAGGGAAACGAATGGAGTTGGAGGGAGGATAGTTAGGCCTTGGCATAGCTAAATTCACTGTGTAAACCATCGTCGTTGCTTGAGCAATATTCTCGCTCCTCTTGTGACTTCTGTTGAAGCGCACTCGAGCCGAGATTATAAAGTGGACACAAGCACAGCGGCTAGCAGTGGTAGAGGACAGACCAGTGAAATGGATAGGCTGCATTCGGTGTGGATGAATACGTTGGCAAACTATGATTCGATTTGCTGATTGTCTCGAGGCATGGGCTAAACAGTTGTGAGCACTCAAGTCAGATGGAAGTGATAATTTGTTTTTCAGTTCGCAGTTAACTTGTTAGTTGCTTTTCTTACTGATATGATTGATTTGGAAACAGGAGGTGTGTCAGGATGGACGGGAAGAGGTGGTGTGTGCTGCAAGTAACTACACAGATTGTGGTTCAGGTGGTCGATTTTACACTTGATGGCTGATAAGGTTGTTGGTTGAATGACCGATGGGTAGTATTTTGGCGTGAATTGCCAAGGTTTTTTTGTTGATTACTTTTCTGAATGCATATTGTTCACAGCTAATTGTCTACAAGGCAGAAGGTTTGCTTGTGTAAAACTCCGAGTTCCTTTAGCAGCCAGCTTTGTAGCAATAAGTGATGCTGTGCCAACAGTGCTGATGCGATGGGAATCAGCTAAAATACATATGGAAGCTCGGAGTGGCGGAGGAGGGGACGTGGGTGACTCGAAATGAAGTAGTGTAGATGTTGTGTGAGATCAGAACCGCCTAAATAAGTTTCGCTATTGCGTTTAAAATTGGATTTCATTTATAGCATTTACATTTGGTCTGGTACACTTTGCTGATCTTGACCATACCTTAGCTTGGATTTCACGTTGACAAAGATGCTATGCAAATTCATTGTCTGGTCGTAAGGCAGACAAAGACAGAGCGGCATTTAGGGGTTGTTGTGGCGTCCCGAGACTCCCTTTAAGGCAAAAGAAGGCATAGTACTGGAAACAGAGGACTTGGGGGCTGTTGGCACGGCCCAAAGGCCGACCAACCGGCTCATTACAATATGGCCACTTAAGTGACCGAAATCGGCAGCTCGAACAAACAAGGTATTACACAGCCCCTCTCTTCTTTCGAACGTCGTTCTCAACGCTCTTCTTGGTCAGCCTCTCGTGTCAGCTATCACAACGTAATCATTGCTGCGAGAAGCACCCATGAGCTAACCGTGCAAGCCATCGACATTCGAGCGCATGTCTTCTTGTAGCGCCATTAATTCTGCGTAGCACTAGGTGCGGCAAATGCGCATATCTTAGTCCTCCTCTCCCACGATAATGCGGCGCAGTGAAAGATGGGGGTGCGAATCCAAGTTTTTGGATGAATGGACACACACACAACACACGTTGTGATTCCAGGCTTTTCTGATGCCGTGGAAGAGACACGAGGGTATTGTAGAACCCTGATCGAATGGGGCAATCGGGCCTCATAGGAAAGGGATGCACGTGATCCAAGTGTACAAAACACGAAATGATGCTATCGAATGGCGTCTTGCACATTCTACATCTGAGAACAGGAGAGAGAGCTTACGGCGGATGTCTGACCACAACGTCGCTGATCCTCCTTGGCAGTTGCACTGGACTTAAAGTTCACGACTAGTGTTGCTTCAGTTGTTAATAGCTTCCTTGCAGAACACGAGAAAGAGGGAGATGCCGAAGCTAAACGTCGATCTCAACCCTTCTGTTATCGGATGTGAGGGATTCTCCCATCCGTAGCACATGCGCTTCTTTCACACCGCCAAAGTTTGTCAGAAGCGGTATAGAGCAGGATAAAATCCATCAAAGTCGGGTCCGCTTTCCGCTGCCACCAATGTAGCGTCCCGAGACTCCCTTCAAGGTAAAAGAAGGCATAGTACTGGGACTGAATATATTGTAGCGGGATTTTCCCGTTCTTCATCTTCCTCCCTTTCCACCTTGCTGGAAGAAGGCCGAGCTTTACTAGGCATAGTTTTATTTACAAGGGAATAGGTAGGTGGGAATGTCCAATCTACGGAGTATTAGTCTCCGGCTCCTGAGGAGAACACGCGAGCTCGTTTTCGACCACATGGGTCTTGTGTTCCCGCCTCTCACCTACGAAGCGTATCTAAACACCAGCATTATTACACTTGTATTAGGCCCTCCTTTGCATTCAATGAAGTCTCGGGACACTGCAGTGGCACTCACCACAACGTATGAATGCATCACAAAAATTTAAAGACATTGTCAAACATATTACTAAATGTGCCAAAGACAAAGTTTAAACTTACCCTCCATTGCAGGTTTTTTCTTGTGAATTATGGCCAACTAATACTGGAAGAGAAACAATGGATTACACAGCCAATATACAAGGTAGTTATCTCGCTTCTCTTAAGTATTTTTTGTGCTTTTGCTCTTGTGCAAAATTATTTATTAACACTTTCGTACAATAACGTTAATACATTCATGAATGCCTGTTGCATCAACTGAATTCTCGAATTGCAAATGTTTTGTTAAATGATATATGAAAAGTAAGCTAAATTAGGTTACTTCAAGTATTTAACGATAATACTAAACGCGTTTGTGTTTGTTTATGCACACCTTCAGCGTGGTTAGTTTGAGTTTTGTCTTCATGTGTGTTTTTTGTGGTTTTATATGTTTGGGCCTCGCTTGCGTGGATTTTGGCGGATACTAGTATATGCTTGCCTAAACTTGACGTGAACGATGCTGTTAACCCTTAATTATGCAGAAGTGTATGCATCAAATGAAGTATCATTTGCTACGAATGAGGTATCACCTAATGGCACTGAATCTGTATCTGGCCTTTTGTTATTGTTTTATGCACTTTGCAATTTGAAATGGGCTGTAGCTTTTCGACTTTTGTCACGTTTTTTGTTGGTTATTTTTGGGTCTTTTGATACACAATGCTTGGTGAAAGGTGGGTCGTTTTCATTACTATGTTGTTCGTGTCGGCTTGAACTGATATCAAGGGCATGGCACTCTCTGCAATTTTATTGCTTCCTACCTTTGTGACTCTGGTTTTATGTTGGTGGTATCTTTGCGAAGCATGTTGTGTAGGACCTAAGTAATCCCTGAGTCGCGTGTTCAGATTTGACATGAGTTGGTGTTTGGGGCAGATCCAGAAGCAGAAGAATGGTTACTTGGAGGCCTGCGATCACTTGCTTGGGAATGTTTGCATTGCTATGCAGGTCTTGGCTTGTAGGCGTCCCAACTGTCGGCTTTTTTGAGGCGACTTTGTTACTTGCGTTTGCGTGTTTTAGTTCTGCAGTGCGTTGGAATTCACTACCGGGCTATTCGTGTCTTTTTTAAGTGCCCTAAACACGCAGTGATGGCGGATCGATATTTTAAAGTTCTGTGGAATGGGAGGCGGGGCGAGATTTTCGAGTCACCTGCGATGTGGATCATGTCACGAACACTATCGGTATATTTAATGGCATTTCGATAGATTTTACCCCATTTGGCATGGGCATTGGGTAATTGTAAGGACGCTGGCTAAAGCGATGAGACGAGCGTGAGATTAGAGTCGGCGTGGTAGAAGGGCTTACTGTCCCATTTGGAAAGGATGGTGAGTTGCGGTGGTGATTGTGTGAAAGCTGAAATAGTGAAGTTGAGGAGACCTAATGCAATTTTTTATTAAATCTAGTGCAGTCCCTTTTGGTGAATCAGTGTTTGTTCATCGTTGCGATTCGAGGTGCATGTTCCTTATTTTGCTATTTAGTTTTTTGTTCTCTGTGTACAGAGATGCCTTTTTATGTAATATCCCAGGTCATCATTTTTTAGTTCATGAAATGTATCTATTGGTAGTCATGTACACCTATGTGTATCGTTCGGAATGCATATGCGTTTGCATGAAGTTTTTATTGAATGAGTTTCACGGAGAAGAAATGGTCAAGTTTTCGTTGTCCATAGTCAACACTTCCACGTTTGTTCGTAATGCTGAGCACTTGTGGGAGGGATTGGTTTAAGTTGTCCCGGTGGCCTGTTGTGTGGTGGGTTGTTGCATAAAGGAGGATTCTGTGGCGAGTGGGACTTCATGTGTAATTAGTGTTGAAAATCTGTCAAGCATTTGGCTTTACTTGGTGCTAAAGTTGTTGTAAGCCCAAAGT
The DNA here is from genome assembly GCA_001693035.2 of Taenia asiatica. Taxonomy (NCBI): domain Eukaryota; kingdom Metazoa; phylum Platyhelminthes; class Cestoda; order Cyclophyllidea; family Taeniidae; genus Taenia; species Taenia asiatica. The sequence goes on from LWMJ02000322.1 coordinate 77,172, forward strand.
AAGATGAGAGTGATTTCTTTCTTAGAAATCTCTTGTGATAAGCTGAAGTGATTAGTGAGCAGCACAGTATTTCTGGGTTGACTTTGTTAGCCTCTCAGGGATGGTGACTGCTGATGTTGAGCGGTCTTACTGTCCAACACTCTCTCCTCTGCCGCCGCCACCTTAAACGCCGGCTATGGGATCCTTTTTAACTCCATCACAGGCTCATCAGGCTGCCAACAACATTCATTGCTGCCGTCGATGGCGATGGCAAGGGAGAATATGGATGTAGAAGCCGACTCATAGGATATCACTACGACAGCACTAGGCGCCTTTGAACTTGTTGTCGTGGACAGCTGCGGTGTTGCGATTCCACCCATCGATCCTGTTGCAGGTTGCTTTGCTTAGTGTTGGCTAATCATTCACCGTGGACTTCTGAACGACTGAGTGCGGTGTGAGAGTGCCTCGCGAGAGCGAAACAGAAGTGAACCGGCAACTTGGTAAGCATGCTGGGTAAGTCGAATAAGATGTAATTATCTTCATGCACTTATTAGTTTTGCTTGTTCTTTTTTAACCCAAGATGTTCAGGCTTAGTCGCCTTTACCACCATGGTATGAGGTGGGACAGACTTAAAGTAGGTGTGGAGTAGTTGGAAGTGTGGCTATACTACGAGGCCTTCATATGTAAGCATGATTCCCTGTACGACTTATTGCTAGTTGAAGACCTAAGACGCAAGTTATCGAAGAGTGGGTAGCTTGTCCAAAGAGGCAATTTTGGTGACGCACACATGTATGAGATGACTTATTGCCGGAGTGTGATTAATTTGTGGGAGAAACGGAAAATGCCCAACAACTTCATGTTCCACTTGCTTCTGCAGATTCTTGCCTATGCGGCTTATGTGGCATGAAAAAGTGCGATTTTAGGAATCTTGTATGTGTGCCTTGTTTAACGGTCCTTTGCCAGTTGATGGTATTGACTGCATACCCGCTTCCTGAGACAAGCGGTAGAGCTTGTATTTGCATGCTTGCGATGTGACAATAGATTTTAGACCGACATGCAGATAAAAGCTTAGTTATTCTGCCACTATAGCTGTCGTGCTGATGCATCGTTGACAGGGGTTTGACTTTTTGCTTTAGGTCAGCATTTCCTCCACTGATCATAGACACGCGTGATGGTTAGCACATTGTTTCATCCCATACAGAATTAGCCTACACCATGGGGAACGAGAAGACTGACGATGCAGTACCCCTACCGAGGAGAGAACGGGAGACGGTGCTGGACAAGGCGAAGTGGCTTATGTAATGCGTAGATGTTCTGTTGAATGACGGGCTTTGGTGATGGGCGACTTATTCGCCTCATCGTTGTACCTTTGTGGCGTGTGTGGCTGCCATGTTAAATACACGTATATGTATTTTAGGCGAATATGATATCACTCTTTGTCTTCGGGGAGGGGAAAAGCTGAGGAAACTGCAGTATGTATGTATTAAGTGGTGACGGAGGCGTTCTATTGCGCAGCTGCAGTGCATTTGTATGAGTGGTTGGCAGTTGCGGCACATTTGGCTTTAGCACGTATGGATATGTTTTTTTTATTTTGTTGTGCCGCGGTTAGTTGTTGGCACAGGTGATGAGCGTATTTTAAAGCACGGTCTGCTTTTGTTGCTTCAATCCCACTATTGTGTCGTAAATTATTGAAAGGTGAAATGCTGCCACTTAGCCTCGAAAACGGCTTTAATAGGTACAGAGTGTGTAATTTGTGGGTAGTTGGGTGGGTGGGTGAGTGGGTTTGAGAAGGGTAGTTGTGTTTAGGCAAAGAAGACAAGATGTTTCCGGCCGCAATGTGTAAGGGCATATAAACCAAGAAGCTGAGAAGGCGAAAAGGTTGAATACAGCCAGAGTAAACCCATAGCATCTTTTATTTCGTAGTGCTGGCGAAAATGTCGTTGTGTTGTCATGCCAGCAGGCGGTGCCATTAAATTAATATGATGGCTAGTGCCACCACATTCATTTGAATGGGGTCAACTGACATGCTGAACAAAGTGGCCAGATGGGGTGGGAGGTATGTTAGGAAGTCGGTTCATTGGGTGCTCTTAATGGCGTCCGTCAGTGTACCTGGAGACCTTTGTGCTACTTGAATCTACTGGCCTTTCAACTGCCTTTTTGTAGAGGAGTGAAACCTCCATCTAGTTTTTGATTTGGAGCTTTAAACATAGTAAAGTTGCTTGATGTACATTCGGCACATGTAAATGATAGGATTGTCAAATCAGAAATAACTT